>JBAJNP010001215.1:0-66313 GCA_036877545.1 Yasuhikotakia modesta
AATAATAGCCAGAATTGGTATCTTCATTGATGACCAAGGTCATCTGTGTGGCTCTATACTGTAGGCGAACGTTTGAACCCTTTATGAGCATAATGATGCAGACTTTGGAATCCACTAATTGGAAATGAGAAGATATCCAGTAATTCTAATGCTAAAGTTGAAAACCGTTACTGTGTAGCCATAGCTTTTTTACACACATATACACACTCCATCCTAGTATTCCATACTTAATCCATATACTAACCAGGTCAACAATTCTTGATTTGATGAAAAAAAAGTTAATTTTTAAGTTAATTTTAAATTTAATTAAACTGAAAATCTTCTCTTTTACAAGATCATCATTAATCTTTACCTTGCCAGTCCTTTTTCTTTCATTTATTCCCCAGCATCCATGTTTAAAAGAGCTTGTAAACTCTGAACATTCTCAGTGTAATGAGATCTCGTCCATTGGGAATTCTGTGTTTTGTGGACATCAGTGATGTCAATTAAACATAACATGGAATCCATCACATTAACCACTTTCCTGTTATTGATTAAGAGAACCTTACAATTATTTATTTATTTTTTAATGACAGAGCTACCGTTTAATGGAGATTAATCAGACCAGACAGTATATTGGCAGACCTGTGAACTGACACACCTGCTAAAAGTGTATAAAATAAATCAGATGATTAATAAATCAGACAATCATGTGGGTTTCAGTTAAACAAAACTGGCAAATTCAGTATGTCAACATGTACACCAACATCTGATATGATGGATCTAATCTGATGATTTTGTATTAAACTGCATTAATTTGTAGCTCTTGCAGTTGAAGAGTTTTAATTGTAAGACTTTGTGAATCAATAACATACAAGTGCCTGGTGTGGTGGAGTCCATGTTTTGTTTAATTGTAAATCACCGAATCACTGATGCCCGCAAATAACAGAATTCCCACAGGAGCCTGCAGAGTAAGATCTCAGCAAGCTGAAAATATTTAGAGCACATAAACTCTTTAATGTTGAATGTTTACTACCTAAAGCCAACATTTTAAAATATGTGCATAAACAAAAACTAACTACTAAACCATCCTTGAGAAATACTCACTGAGAATAAGAAACTTGCAACAGTATCAATATCTGAGTAGTTGGCTTACATTGAAATTATTTTAAAACTCATTTTAGACTGTTTTAAAACAGTCACTTCTACTGGTACTTTCTAACCATTGGAGTATCAATACAAGCTTAACCGGAACAGCATGGGGCTTGCAACACCAAGTTTGTGGGTTCAATCCCAGGTAAGTCACATGCTGATAAAAAGTATACCTCCAGGTTCTCACTCCATACTGTAAATGTTCAGGGCACAGCCTCCATTAAACATCTGGACATCTGGACAGTAGTGATAACTTCTGTACTACTTTTTGCAGGTCATGAAAAGCAGGAACTGTATGAGAAGCGCCTTTGATCTACAGTCTGTATAATCAGTCAGCAGACCTCAAACTCTTCTAAGCTCCCCAACATTTCTGGATTTCTTGTCTTTCAAAGCACAGACCTGTTCTGTGTCAGCTGGATTGATTTAGCTTCCTACAGATGAGAATGTTCTACTTAAACTGCAGACTTAAAAGCCACGATTATTTGGCTTAATTTTAATGTCATCCTGTTTGAAGTGTTGCAGTATTCCTTATATCCTAAAATTACTGAATCTATATGTTTTCATGATATATGAATCTCATACCATCGACTATTGACTTGCAAACAGTCTTTAGGAATTGTGTGCCACTAACTTTGTGGCAGCACTATGGCCTCTTTCTGTTACAACATAACAATGCTTCTTTGCACAAAGCAAGGTCAATAAAATGGTTTTCTGAATCTGGTGTGGAGGAACCGGACTGGCTTAAATCCCACTTAACACCTTTTGAATGAACTGGACTGTAGAGCACGAGCCAAATGGCCCAATCAGTCCTTAACCTAGTTCAGTTATAAGTTATAATATAATTTTATAAAGCATCAACTTTTATGTCACCATTTTTATAGATCCTTCCAAGTATTGTTTTCATGCTGAAACATTAAAGCCCTACCTTCAAATTCTTTCTACTCTGTGTCTGTCTTTCCACTTTTACCTTTTGTCTCTCTGCTCATACACGTCACTGCAGTTTGTGGAAATCCCATTTCCAATTAACAGGTTTGACTATTTCAGCTAGACCAATTATCAGTAAGGCATAAAATCATGCAGACAGCCAGCTGAAATTTTCAGACAAACATTTGCAGAGGAACAAGGTGAACCTTTTTTGTTTCAGCATGACAATGCCTCTATGCACAAAGCAAGGCCCATTAAGCAGTGCTTTACTGAGATTGCTGTGGAGGCACTTGACTTGCCAGCACAAAGCTCACACCTGATATCCACTGAACATTTCTGGGAGGAACTGGATCACTGAAGGCAAGCGAGACTCCATCACCCAACACCAGTATCTGACCTCATTGATGCACGTGTCTAAATGGAAGCAAATCTATTTCTCAAAGTTTAAATAAGGACCATATCTCTAAAAATGTCTGTCTTTAGTATCAAATATACTGCAGGTGTGGTTTGGCTGTCCACATGTGCCAAAGAAAATTAATATACTTACTTCATCTTTTCACATTCTGTTCCTAACAACTGCATGTCTTCCTGTGTCTTTCAAAAGTAAAACACAGGAAACAATATAATCTTCCTCAGGATCTATAAAGAAGTGACAGATATTACATAAAGAGACTATCAAATAACAAGCAGTTTGGATAATTTCCAAAACAAAATAAACAATTTCAATAATAGCATCACACACAAGTCTGCGCTACGTCCTTGACCAAAATAAACCTAATAAGTGCAAGATTTCATGCAAGGCTTATTATATTTATCTCAAGTATCATATTTAAACAACCACATTACACACTACCTAATTTTCCAGATTTCTCATTCCTTAAATTCCAGAATTGCTCATATTACATTTACTGTGTTACTGTGTAATACTTTATATGAAGGCCATCAATCAAAACTTTTACAATCGCTTCTTAAGGTTCAATGTGATTCTGTAAAACCAGTTATTAAATAAATACTAAAAATGTGCTAAGATCACAGCACTTTGGGCACTTTGGGATAGCGCAAGCCTTCAATTTAATAATAACGCTGTGTTCCACCAGTACCAGACTATAACATCATAAAAATATCAAAGCTTAAGTAATAGAAAGTCCAGATATATTTCCTTTGAAATGGTTAGGTTACTCAAGAGCTATTAGAAGCTATTAATGTATTGAAGAAGCGGCTCTCCTAAAAACCCAAACCAAGTGAGATGTGATTGCCTAAAAGATTTTCTGCTTCCTTTTCAATGCTGGGAGAACAGTATCAGCTTCTACAGGGAAACTTTTAATGTTTCATGAAATATGGTGTAATATTTCTGTCAGAAGATATTAAGCCAATATCCCACAAGCATGAAGATGTTATGGCAGTAGATCCTCATAGCTGTGATTTGACCGAAGGCATGAGGCTGCAAGTGATCACAAGCTCGCATTACATGTTGCTTTATTACAGCAGGTCAATAGACAATTATATGCATGTTAAAAATAGGCATTTCATCTTATCTACTATCATAGAATTGGTATAGATTTGCAAAAGCTAATGTGACAAAACAATACCAAATAGTTAAGCAACACAATTCTGTTTTTCTGTATCAGCACTCCTGGCATCCAATCAGGTCTGAGGACCAGAAGTAACTGCTGTATAACAGAACAAAATCAGACAATGAGTGCAGTCATTATGTAACTGTACGACATTGCTAAATTGTCCTCCTAAAGCGAGTACAAGACTACAAGCAAACATTGACAACTGTGTTAGTAAGTAAGTGCTGGGATGGATGGATGAGTCTTTGTAACAATTTGAATCACTTTAATCAGGGCATGGATGTAAATCTTGTGATTACTGCCCTCTTGTTCAGCACGTGTAGGTATTATAAAAGTATTTAAATAAAGTTGTTAAATAGGCTGAACTGATATATGACTCATTAGAACATTCGTGATTAATGAATTTATCACAGAGTAATATGTCTGAACCACAGAATGCATTGCTTACAAAATAAATGTAACACTTTTTGGCATAAACAATGACCTAAATCACGACATAAATCAGGTCGCTTGAGTACGGATAATTAGTTGTCTTGTTATGAATACTTACATTTGAATGAAGACCAGAGCTTTAAACATTGCCCGAGGTCGTTGCGTGTTTACAGGGCAACTGAGAATATGTCCAACACAACATTTAATGCAAGTTGAATGACTGGCAAAATAACCTTGACCTATTTGAGTTGACCATATTCTTAATAGGTTGAGTAATTACTTATTGAAACACAAAGTTTAAGGTGAATTTTTATATCACAGCCAACATTCTTTAGTTACCATTATATGTTTTGAACATCATGTACTACATATAATCTCAAAACCTTACGTGAAATTAAGTGGGAGGGGCATTCTTATCCTGCCATTTCATTGGAGCCCTCAGTATTGTTCTGTATTCCCAGAGGAGAGAGACTGTACAGTACTGTACCAGAGGTGTACAATATCATATGCAAAGCCTCAAAGCATACAATAATTAAAAACCACAAAAAGTCAAATAATCAGTTTATGGAAACTACAAAGGCCCATTAAATCAGAATATATTGCTATACAAACACTTACGTAATTGTTCACTTTAATCTGAGTGATTGAACCGCACTCAGCTTTTACAAACAAAGAGTGTTAGTAACAGTTTAAAAACACTCAGAGAGCATTTAAAAGTGACTAGACTAGATTTGTTTAATAGTTGTTGCCTACAGCCATACAGGTTTGCTCTGTGGCCATCAATAACTGTCTTGTCAGGAGGAGCACAGGAATGTATATATCCACAGACATGAAGCAGGCAGAGACAGGGAAACCCTACAGCAGTTGTGATTAGAGTACACAAGAACAAATGGATCAAATAAAGCAGGAAAGCATGAAAAAGAATGTAATCCTGAGGGCAACAGATTCTGTGAGATCGTCTGATCAAAGAGATGATGCAGGCCGTCTCCATTTTACTGCTAGAGTGCCATGAAAAGCTGTTCCAAGTCTTTTTTTATGAGGACAAGAGCTTTACAGCAATTTTAGCAAAGCTGCCATTAAAACAATTAGGCAAGTACAAATGTTCATTGCTGTTGTCCTCTTCATCTTCAAGCTTCAACATCAATTGTCAAAATTTTCTTCCCCATCAAAAAATGATAAATTTACAAACTCATGACATAATGTTTTAGACAAACACAAGAACTGCATAAGATATTAAGATATGCTATTGTAGAATATTAGTTTATTTGCCATTTAAATTCATTCATCTAACCTAACAAGTGGTGTGCAGGCCAAGTATGGTAACCCTTACCCTAAATATGCTCTCGTTGCAGACACACACTGCAAACTGTGAGCACACACCTAGAGCAATGGGCAGCATCACAACACCCAGGGTGCTATGATGGTAATGTGCCATTGATGGTAATGTGCTTTGCTCATTACGGTTGTGCACAAACCAGTAACATTATGGTTTTAAGTCTTTAACCAGTAGGCCACAACTGCTAATAACATGTATATGCGTTTTAAGCCTAAAACAAGATAAAAACATTTGCTAGTCTGGTAAGAAATAATGTGCAATCCAATATAATTCTCTGACAAAAGTCTTAATTTAAACTTAAAATGTATCCAAGCAAGTTTCTACAAAATGCTGACTGAAAAAAATAACACAAATGTCACTAAAATTAACTCCATGAGCATCAAAGTACAGCCTTTTGTTAGCACAACAGGTTGTTTAAGTCTGTCTGACATGACATAAGCCTACAGCTCAACAGGCATCTAAAAGAACGGTCACCTCTTCAACCCTGTAACATAATATTACAGTGTGAGCGTTCATGTGTGCATTTGTAGTGTTCAGGGGACAGGTTGGAGACATGATCAATAAACCATGTTCTCTCAGGTGGAACAAACTGTTATTGCAGTATCACTCCAAAATGTCACAGAAGGAGCAGAGGTGCTGTAAACTAGGCCCACCACCTTGATGAAGTCCCTGGGTCTCTCTGCTGCTTTCTTATAGTCAATCACCTCATTGTTCTGTGTTTATTAGGAAAGACTGCAGAACAAAGAGTTTCTACTTCATCTCCGCACTGCTGGTGATATTTTGAGAAACTGGAGTGTTTGAGGAAGTCCTCCATACCATCAGATACTAAATAATACTAAATAAATACTTAATGCTATTGATCAAGCTTTTTAAAATCAATCAATAAGCTATTTGCTTGCACTATCAATACAAGAATGTCTTTGCATTGACCTTTTGAATTTCACATCACATAGCTACTCATTGAGAAAAAGAAGCCTGTTTGTGTAGTCAAGCTGTACAATCACTTCAGTTCTTTCAAACTTTCTACTTAAACACTGCAGTAAACCGCACTGATGTTTTCAGTTTCCAGGGATATTTTTGCTGAATTCTTTGACTATTCAGTTTTGTATAAAGATAAGAATTAGATCAGATAAGCATTAGATAATGGACCAGCAAGCAATGGACAAAAAAACACTAGTCGAATGGACAAAATATAAAATACTCTAACAAAGAAAGTTGGTAAATCCCTCTAGTAGCCAGACAGTCTTTTCATTATTAAAATCTCTATAATTTAAAATTGTATAAGTTACAAACACAAGTCAACAGAAATATTATTAATATTGTTACAATACACAATGCAGGACTGGATTGTTTGCCTGACCATCATTCCTGCATTACAAGGAAAAGAAGTGACAACAGATAATTAATAACCGCCCTCCACTTCTCAGATTGAACTCATCCATCCATTTACCAGATTTACCTTTTCTTACCTTCGTTCTTCTCCTACTGCCTCATTCTATTTTATTATACTAGTTCCAGCATCTGAAGCACAGATGAAGACAGAAGCAGTGCTTTAGAGCACATTAGCCTTGCTCTTAGAGTATTAGGAACACGGCAGGGAAGCAATGCCACACTGCATTTAACCACTCATCCACTGTGACAGCAATGAGTCTCTTATCTATTTCATACCTCTGCTTTTTTTGTGTACTTTGGTGTGCCAGTTCAAACATTCTGACCCAAGTCTTTGAATCTAGAAGATCTAAACAAGCCTTGGTTACCTACTTTTCTATCCTGACAGAACTGAATCCTAGAATCTCATTTTCTGTCTTATGGTCTCTGTACTTGCCTCTGTGCTTGTTAGTGGTGCTCGCTAAGGCAGTCATCATATTTACTATGACTGAATTAAATAGTATAAGTATGTATGATGGCTCAAATTGTATGAAGACAGGTGTTTTAAGCATTCAGACTTGTGATTTACACCTGCTGATAAAAAAAGTATACTTACATTAAAACTAGCTGTTAGTTATAATTAACAATCTGACTATCAGAGACTTGTTGACTCTTTTACTTGGTTGCTAGCTGTCAGCTTACTAAGCCATCAAAAGTACCCTAGCAACCACCGATTCCCTAGAAACACCCAGGATACCCTAGCAACCGCGTAACATGTTAAAAACCACTCCGATCGCAGCAGTGCAGTAATGGAATAGCAACATTTTGGCAACCATCCCTAGCATCCCATGGCAACACCCTAGCATTTTTGTAGAGAGTTTTGCACAGCCAAGCACTTCTCTCATTTTCTTCAGAACATGTTAAAATTAAATCCTCTGTCTCTATGAGACACCTTGAGAAAGGCCAATGTATTAAATCTAATTCTGGCTAAAGACTTTACTGCAATGAACTGGGAAACTCAGTAGGGGTCTATGACAATGACGGGAAATCAGATCATTGGTTACCTTTGGTAACATTGTGCCTCTCCCACACAGATGCTAAGAACTACCACCTTTATATAATGATGTCGCCCTGGAACATCAACAAGTGACTCAATCAGCCAAAGGGCTGAAATTTCTAAAGAAAAGTAGACTGAATCAACTTTACACTAACAGCAAAGTGTGTGTAAATTTATTCAAAGACCATACTGCTTTTAAGCCATCTCCTCTGCTATTTACACAAGTCTCAGTGTATGCAGTCAGGAGAAAGGAGAGAAAAGTGACAGAAAAAGAGAGGAAGAGAGCAAAGGACAGGTGATGCTTTGACAGTTGTCAAGGTTCTGAGTCCCAGGAGACGCTCATCCATATTGTTATGCTGAAATGTGAAGTGAAAACAACCCACGAGCGGATCAGCCGGGTTAAGTACACTTCAGAGTCAGATATATTGAGGACAGTCAGGCATTGTGGGCATCTATTTACAGGTGGGGCAGAGGCATCATTTATACAGTGAACATGATAATAGTAAGGATTTCTGAATCTTCTCATTTGTGCATAACTTGGACAGATATTTGATATGCATTCTGTGTATATTCTGTTTCATACATCACAAGGAAATAATCTCATTAATATGCAAACATCAAAAACAATAACAAAAAGCAATGGCTTGAACACAATATATTGCAATATATTTAAAGGGGCCATACTACTTTAGTAAAGGAGAAACACAATCTCTCAAATACAGTACCTTTAAATATAGCAATAAACATCTCAAAAAAGTCTGATATATTGTCATGTGCTGTTGCTGTGGTTAATGGTCATTGCTGCATGGTAAGTCTTTTTCTGCTTGATTGTACTTCTATCAGCTAAAGGATGGGCAGAAAAAGAAACAACGTAATGGAAAAATGCCATTACAAAGCTTCTATCATTTTTCTGCCACTCTTTTCCAGTCTACTCTGTGGGATTAGTTGAATAAGGCCTGCTTCTTTCAAACCGTCTTCAGCTCCGTTCTGTCTCTCTGGTTTTTATTCTGTTATTCTCCCCTGTCAGTTTCTGGTACAGTCAGTTTGTAATGAGCTGGTCCAAGAGTTCAGACTTGTCTATAAAGGTGGCTGTTAAAATCTGCAGTACATTTTATGCAAAAGAGACAGACTAAAATGCTACAAAGAAGTGCATAAATAATGTTACTTCCATTTCAATGCCGCAAGGAAATTTGCTTTACATAACACTGGATTTCTCGCACCCCTACAATGCAACATCCTTCTAATATTTTGCATAATTATTTAAACTTAAAGATAAAAAATAGTTATTGGAAAAAAATAATGTATTGGAATGTGATCACAGGTGTGTTATCTCATCAAACACATCCCAACAAGCTAACCAAGGCCTTCAGGATCATTAGGTTCAGTCAATAGGGTTACAAAGCAGTTTAAACCGAATACTATGAAACAATAGTTCTCTGAAAGCATGACACTCCTGCCCTGGACACAATGAAATAAAAGCAACAGTTGACCAGTGACAAATCTAAACCCCTAAACTATTTTAACCCTGTTATTATTATAACAACCCATGTTTATATTGACAACTGTGGACCACCATATATAATTCATTAACCTTATTTTCATAATATTTATCCAAGACAGACCACCAGGTAAATAACACTGCAGGCAACATTATCTTACAAGTAAACGCATCTTTTGGAGTTGATGGATTCATACGTGTGAATAAAACATACGTTTTTAAGAAGGTAAGCAACCGTGAACGCGCACCACTAACCTCAACGCTGAAAACGGCACGTACGACATTAAACCAATTAGCCATGAAACGCTGAAACTCAGGAGCTGCCGTGACACGACCGAGGCGGTGTAGTAACACTACCATTAACAAGCAATGTGTGGTTGAAATGTGCACATTTTGGAAATAAAAACAGCCAGGGCTGTTTTGTGAGGTGAGGTGATCCGTGTTTATCATCGGACGCGGAGGACGTCCTCTGTCGGAGCTATTTCAAAACACAGGTAAGGATATACTTCGTTACAGTCATCGAAAGCAGTTTGTCCAAGTCTGAGTTATACCTTTATCCTAACGATTCAACTTACTGCCATCGCAATATGTCGATAACGCAAGTAAATGTAAACATGGGACGCGAGTGCAGCAGGTTGTTGTTCCAGAGTTTCCTCCACCTCTCGCACTACAGCGTTGATAGACATAAAGATACGCACCTGCCATCGGTTTGGGTTGAAGTAGTTTCTGATTCTGTATGTGTTTAAACTTCCACTAACGAGGATAAAGAAAGTTGTCCTTGTTTTTTCTTGCTTGTGTTTCTGTTGTATCCCTGTATTGATATTATAAGACGTTTAGTTCCGCATCGTTTAAGTACGACGTGCGTTGGGCCTTAGAGTCCATGTGCTCCAAGCGCCGCAATAAGCCTGATGATGGTGAGGGATTGCCAACATTTATGTGTTTGGTCTCTTCTTTTTTGTTGTTTTAACTAAATAATGTCATATATTAATATTTGGTGAACAAACTATCACTATTTTAATGATTTCATTTTATAAACATTGTATACTGTTTAGGCATATGGCTACAGTTGATTGAATAAGATTTGTTTAAGTGTCTTTTGTGTCAATTCATTTTAGTCATTCATACAAAATGGCATGCATGAGCTTTCGATATATTGTTTATGAGTTGATCTGTATTTTAATCGAAATCTGTTTTTTACAACTGTTACAGTTGTTAGTATTGTTGCACTAATTTATCACACATAGCTGTAGCTGGAACGCATTAAACCTCTTGTGATTTGGAGAGTAGGGCACAAAATTGGCAAATAAGTTGGACTGAGTAAAACACAGTGGACACAATTAGCTCTAGAAAATAATTCATCCTCCCAAAACTTGATGAAACTTTCCTCAAGGTCTTGAAGGTCTTTACTAGTTATAAATTATTCCAAAACGCAATCATTATTCAGAAAGTAAAGACTAAATTCAGTGTGCTTGTGTATATAATGTTTATCATTATCTGCTGAGATTCTTCTCCAGGTTTGGCTGTTGGTGTACAGTCACTGAGATTGAACTATTGTGTTGGCAATGAATGTGTAGAGAGTGACCTTGGTGCATACAGAATGTTGTCATTCATTTAAGTATGTTTAGACATAGTGCATATAAATGGTAACAACCTGCAGCAGATGATGAATTTTAACACAATCAATGTTACTAAAAGGTTTAATAATTAACGTCATGTTTACACTATATAAGAAGGTACACGGTCAAAGATTGTTTTCTGAGATTAATTTCCATGCGTAAATCTTTCTCCTCTCCTGTCTGTGAACCGTGAAGGCCTTGTTAGTGAGATAATTGCAACATGGTCAAATCTAGCCCACAGTGTTGCTGCCATCTTTAAACAAGTGTCCATCTGTGTGGTTGATGTAAACAATGCGTGGGTAGCTGTTCTGAGCCTTGCTTAAAGTGGCAATCTGTAACTTTTGCCTCTCTATCGCCATCTCTGTTTGTAACATAGAATTGCAGGTTACTTTGCATGCTTTTGTACATTAGCTGAGGTCAAAATAACACTTTTTTCAGGAAAATGACCCTATGGGGTACATAGTTTAATGTATTTGACCCCATGGATTGCATAGTTATTAGTGATGTGATGGCCATGCAGTTCGGCAGACGGTATGGTTTGGTAAGCAAACGAAACATTGTTGAAAGGAACACAAGGAGTTGCTTTTGTTTTGTTATTGAATTGTATTTTGTTTCCCTGGACAAACTCCAAGGAGCCCCAACAACATCTGGTGTCTCAATGTCCATAATTCTACATTGAGCAGAAGATAATTATTGTTTTGTGATTTGCTACACACAAAGTACCATGCAAATTGTTTTTGGTATAAAAGTTTGTAATTTTCACACAGCAGTAACTTATGATTTAAAGCACAGATTTATCCTTTGGCTATGCATGGCACATTCACTTCAATCGTATACAGGCAAACATAAGGCAGTTATGTGAAATGCTGTCTTGTACAGAATATAACTGATCACGGTTGTGAGTTATGTGGGTGTAATGGATCTGATAGTTGTCATTCTTCTCCTGAATGTAACTGCTATACCAGCTTCCGCTCTTTCAGAAAAGGCTTTCCACTTCATGTTGGAGGATAGCTGCCGGGATTTGCTTTCATTCTGACATGAGCAGAGAGGTCAGGCACTGTTGGTGGGCAATGGGCCCTGGCTGTGTTCCAGATTCACCCCAAAGCTTTTCACTGGGGTTTGCTCAATTCTAAACATGTTCTCCAAGGATATTGTATGACTGTATGATTTATGTTTCTGTTACTTACTATACTGATAGTTATATTAGCATCCACTCTATAAGGCAATAATGTTCTGTTTATTTAAAGTACTGCTGTTATTGTATGTTCATTGTCAAATAAATCAATGTAGATGGACTGTTTATCAATAGTGGATCTTCTGGACCAGGGTAATAAGCTTTCCTGCAATGTTGCCTGATGTTTTAAATGGTTAGGACCGCCCTGGACAGTTGGATGATTTTTGATTGTTCCTTTAAAGCTTCTAACTTTATGGTTATAGATGTCTCTCCAATACAGCTAAACTGTTGCTCATGTTTGTTAAACATTGCATTTGAAGTAGTCACTCATTCGTCCTGATGAGTATTACTATTAATTGAACTTGTTTTTGAATCCAGATCTGATGTTTCTAAATTTCAACAGCCTGTATTATTTCCATTGATAACTCAAAATAGTTATTTTGAATGCTGAGTCTTACTCTAAATCAAACGTGTTTCTGTGTCAATGTTTTGAGGAAAAGATTTAAAAGATTAAATAATCTTTACAGCAGAAGGCCGTTTTTTTTTCTCTGCGAGGATGCAGAAAGCTTGTGTGCAGAGAGTCATGTTGAGTTTGCTTAATTGAGTTATGGCTTAAAAGAGTTATGGCTTAATATTGCCTAAAGATGTATGTTTATCAAAGTGAATTCTCTGTCTTTTTAGTGCAACCAAACTTTGTGAGATGTTCTGATCTCCTGGATTCAAAGGTCAGAACGTTTGAAGAGAATCCCTCACATAGTGCAAACATCCAAGTAGAACTAAGAAGCAGTCCAGGATCTGAAGCTGCCAACATCACAATATTATAATCAGTGGATTACACTGAAAAACTTTCTGGTCTCGTAAAGATCTAAAGTTTTCCCTCTATGACTGACCTCCAGTCTTAACAGTGGAAAATGTATTGACACATCAGACCTGGAATAGGCTAACAAATTGATTCAATGGTAAAGTAATCCACGAGGCTTCAGTCAACTGTGCGCAGTCAACAGAAAAACATTGATTTTCCAGGATGCATCTCACCATGTCACACTCAGTCTCAGACAGGAATACAAGCCACATTAATCATTTAACATCAGCAGTCACATATAAGTTGGTTGTGGCCTCAACGCTAATGACAAGCCGAAAAGGTGTTGCATGTTATTGTGCATTATGGAATAGTTTACCAAAAACAAAAATGAAGTTGTGGTATTTTATATTTCTTATTATATGCCATACCTTGAGGGTTGCCTCTGAATGCTGATACTGGCTATAGCTTTGCAGATTAATTTTTTTTTGTAGTGACTTACTGTGGTGTGTTTCATTTGTAAAACTCTTGTATACTTTTAGAAGACTGGGCTGCACAATTCGAAGGGGCTACTTTTGAGAAATAGTTCATGTAGTTGACTTCCTATATGGCTCATTAGATAAAAGAATCTAGCTGAAACAATTAATCTGCTAAATAAATCTTTATTGACTCCAAACCACTGAGGGTCGATTAAACAGCAATGATTTACAGTAGTATAGTAAATCATTTTTGTGCCCATTTAATTTTTCAATGTGCGTCACATAGTGTCTGTAAATATCTGACATCCAGACTTGTTAGAAAGCTGCTTAGTGTTTTTAAGTGCAGGGGCTCACGTTGAGAGTGAGGCTAAGAGACCGTCCTCTCTCTGCTAAAGGACAGTGCTAAGCCAGTCCTAAGGGGCCCCAGAGGTCTATAGTTAACAGCAGGCATGCTGCCCACTCTATTAAAGCCTTAATTAGACGGGCACAATGCCCACTGAATGGCCAATGGGGGAAAGCAGCGCCCTAGTGTTTTGATTACACTTGCTGTTTGTATAAAGGCTGCATTTGATGGAGAGATGGATGAAAGACATTATTTAAGGGTTGGTGTTCATGTGGAATTGACCCGGCACCTCATGCTCATGATGCAGTCTGGACTGTTCCCCAGCCCTCTGCTGACATAATGGCTCATTAGCATGTTGTTTGTAGCAAGCATTGGCTTGTGAATTGGGTTGGGGTGGGGTTTGTTCCTCAGCTGAGTTTTGTAGGAGGAGGAGTGCCTTGTTGCTAACATGCCTTAGAGACACTTATCATTTCACACTGTATTAAAATATAACAAGCCTATATACAGTTTTTTGGGGTTCCTCAAAAACCTGAATCTTATGCTAACCACCTGCAATTTGGTTTAACAATGTGTTTAACAATTTAAGTCATTGTTATGTAAAGTACTATGAAGTTCTACATACTATGTAAAGTATGTTCAGTATAGTTCTGACATTTATATAAAAATTACAGCACTATTGCTTGCAGCAATTAGCATCATGCTATAAATGTCTGGCAAAAGTATGTAGTAAATTAACATTGTTTCATTATTTGCATTTTTTTTTCTGTTTAAGCTGCAATCAGTATATTTGCCTCTTCAAAATTGCAAGTGACCAGTTAAGATATTTTCCTGATGAATGGATGACAAGTTTACATTCTAAAGAAACTTCCACAAGGTCAAGTTAAAAATTCTCAGCCATTCTAGCACCCACATATGTAATGTAGTGGGCAGGTTTTCTTTCTGTTTACAGACGTGATGTGAGTAATTTCTTTCCCTTTCCTTAAAAAGTTAATTTGCTTTAAGCTATATTATTGAACGCTATAATCAGGCATACATCCAGACAAGCACATTTTTGGTATTTTAAAGAGCTGGTTTATGATTTTGTCTTTGCATGTTTGTGTTTGTTCTGTATTTGACTTTCCAACTACAGTCCTGCAGGGTCCCTATTCTGCCAGACCAGCTAATGAAGGTCTTCAGGATTTTTAAGTCTCAAGCAGGTGTATGATTAGGGTGGGTGTTAAGCTTGGGCCCCAAGACCACAGATGAATAGCCTAGATATAATTCCTTTAGTGAATCGTCTGCCAAAGCCATGTAGACACTGTGTGAACACAAATGGTGCTATCAGTAGGAAGAAAATGATTTTTGATATACCTCTTTGCACAATACACAATGTTTTTAGAATGTTTAGTAAACGGGCTATTTTTAAGCCTTTTATAAAGTCTAATCTTTATAGATCTGTCATATTTTCCAGTGGCAACACAACTCGGATCAATCATAAGCAACTACTATATTAGTTTTGTGCTTAAGCAAGAATCACTCATGTTAAGTAACTACTGTAATATTACATGTGTGTCTGCTGGGCTATTCTTAGAATCTGGATGTTACTTTGTCATGACCAGAGAGGGTGGCAATTAGTTCCCACCACTAAGCATTTTCCATCTGTGTCATAGTTAGTAGCAGATGTTAAAAGATCACCAAACTGGTATAATTTTCAATAGCAGTGGCAGGGCCATGCTAATCAGCCAAACTTAGATCAGACTAAACCGTTGCTTGCATCATGTTTCTCATTTCATGCAGTAAGCAAAACAGGTTTTTACACAGATATC
Source organism: Yasuhikotakia modesta (assembly GCA_036877545.1). Classification (NCBI taxonomy): domain Eukaryota; kingdom Metazoa; phylum Chordata; class Actinopteri; order Cypriniformes; family Botiidae; genus Yasuhikotakia; species Yasuhikotakia modesta. The sequence goes on from JBAJNP010001215.1 coordinate 15,537, forward strand.
TAACAGACATGGCAGGAAAAATGGTCCATTTAATACAGTACCCAGAGAGAGCTGGACAATTGGTGATATAAAATTAAATTATGACCATTTTGGCACAAGAAACTTTGCTAGCGTTATAACCAGACCTTAGGGAGGCAAGAAATTTAATAATAAAAATGTGTAGTATAAGCTTTTAATGATTCTAAACCTTTTACTTTTTCCTGTCCCAGAGGAACAAAATTATGTACATGTAACATCTACTACTACTATATACTATACAATCTCAAGTTGCAATTACAACTGCGAAGTTATGTAAATTGATTTACATTGTGAGATGCTACTTTTAATTCATTAACACTGATACTCTGGACATATTAATTATTATTATATTATTATTATATATTATTATTATTAGAAGATGCATGCAGGATATAGGAGCAGATTATCATTGATCTGAAAAGTTGTTAGACTGGCATTCAGAGTTGAAAAGAGCAATCAATTAGCAAAGTTCCCCTGTGACTTTTCCCCATACAGATCTCAGCATGTTCTCTTTAGTGTTGTCAATGTTGTAATCAGCCTCTGTTAACTCTATTTATATGTCTGTGACTTTGGTTCGTTTTAACGCACCATTGCCCATCAGTACAATGGAGATATATATGTAAGGGCAGCACATAGTGGGTCCTGTGGGGGCCTTCTCTCACGTTAATTAAGCAATTTTTAGTGAACCATAAGAAAAACACATTTCCTTTAGATGGGGGTGAGACAACAAGAGAGGAATTGAAAATGGGTGGAGAGGAATTTATTTTTTGTGAGATATAAGGGAAAATAGAGGCTTACGCTCACATTGGTGCCCTGGCTGCCTTCATTAGATGAAGTCCCTCGGTTCGTGTTGGGTGACATAGTGGGCAGGACACATGCTCTGTTAAAAGCCTCGGCTCTGCTTTCGGCTGTGGTGTGGACTGCCACATTTTGACATGTTTTGCACCATGACTAATTATCCTTGCAGACATTATATTAGTTGCTTGATTAGCAGCCTGTTTTCATTGCTAATTACAAGCGCTCTTTCTTGACCTCTAGTAGCAATGCTGCAACGTTTTTGCTACTTTCACTTGCCCACTGTTTCACAAACCTAATCAGTGAAGTAGTTCTCAAAATGAGTTTTTCTACACAATATCATTTTTCGACAGGGTATATACAGTTTGTGTTTGTTGTCAGCAACATTATGAGGCCAACAGACTGCACCAGTCTGAAACAGAATGTTTCCTCTTTCACAGTGTGAGTTTAATTAGCAACATTTATGATGCTGTTGTTGGCAGATTTTATTGCTCTTTTGAAATATGCTATTGAAGTTTAATGTTGACAGTTTCAAGTCGTTCCAAATCCTAGTACATAGCAGTTATGTTCCCACCCTGTTGCTTATATGGAAAATTGCTGCCTGGGGCATCACCAAGATGGCTGCTGGGTGACTTGCCTTAAAGGGATGGTGTTTATTTGAAAAGTAAGGCTGCATTGTCACTCAAAAGGCTGGGGTGTAAACAACAGTGTTTACTCTGTGGACACAGACATAATTTCTACCACTTTAACTTAAGGGTTTCTGTGAGAAAAGGTCATTTTATTATTGTTTGATCAGCCAAATGTCCCAGTAATTTGAACTACTTTATTCCAAATTGCTATGAGTACAGAGGTATATTACATTACCTTTGTGTATAGATAATAGATGTCTGACCAATAGAAAGGACTAAGCATGGGATATATGATGTAATATTATTACCAGCAATAATAACATAAATAACAAATACCAAAACCAAATTAACTGGTTTCTAAGTGAGCTGTCTGCTCAGGCAAAACAAAAAATGGCCATGTCCTCAATGTGAACAACTGGTACAACAGTACCCACGCTGTTCAAACACCTCCGCTTTGTTGGCATTGGGGCTTGTGGGACTTTGCAGGCAAACTGCAGGGGGTGCACCAGCATTTACCGAAGGGCAAGCCGAGTAAACAGAAAACTGTTGGTGGTAAAACGACACGACACGAGGGATGCTCATGTCCTTACTGCTGTCCACATATCAATGTCAGCCACAGAGAGGGCTGGTCACATCACTGGGGAGTAGAAGGTGAAGCCTAACTGTGTCCTCGAATATAATAAAAAAGATAGGGGCAGTGGACAAGCCAGATATAATGAAAGGTTTTGTGGAGTGTGCCAGGAATACCATCAAGTGGTATAAAATGATTTTCTTTTACCTGATTGATACCGCTGTACTCAATGGCCACATTTGCCATGACAAAAAGGATAATGAGGTAATAAGATGGGCTGCTATAGTCTCCACTGTCAGTACCTCAATCACTACCATTCAAACCTTATGATCTGACATTGTAGGGTCTGATGGATATGCGAAGCTCAAACTACAAAAATATGCTCTATTTGACCTATCACAAAAGATTCTTAAGGCACAATTTGTGGTTCCTCACATGCCACACTGATGGAACCACCCGGAGAATAAATTCTCAGGGAAGATTTATCTTAAGTTTCTACTAGAGCTCAAAGACTCAAAGTTTCTTTAGTAATATCATTATAAAATAAAGGTTTCAATGACATTTATATTTAAGTTTCTTTGCTACATAAATAGGATACTTGAGACTTCTTTAAAAAGTGCCTAGAGGTTCTTTAGAGATTTATGCCAGTATAGTATCTGAGGAGCCGCAAATAGTGCCCTGAGAATCCATTTGTTTACAAGATATGTCACATCATTCTTCAGTAATTCTTTTAGTTCAGTAATTTTTCTTTCCACGAAAATGTCTTAAAAATATTGTTGGGATCACAGTGTTCAATTGTGAACTCCTTAAGAAAGCCAATCACAAACCCATGAACTGCATTTTTTCATTTGTGTGCATTGCATTATGTTCACATTTTTGCTTGTTTGAACAGTTCAACCTGCTGTTATAAACAGCATCTCTTCTCAGAACTTTACTCATGAGTAAAGATGAGGTGAGATGTGGAGCACAAATGGAGTTGCATCGTAAGCTTTAATAAAGCAATGGTACTTCATGATCTGTGATTCACTCTCACACATCACAGTTATGTGGCCTTAATGAGATTTGGCTTTTTAACCATTGAATCAAACCACTTTTTATGATGCCTAATAAAGTCAACCTCCATTTAGTGTGAAACTGCCTTGAGCGAGGGATGGGGAGGGAAGAGGAGTTATAGAGCTGAAGACAGCCTTTTATCCACTCAAACGCTGTAGTGTAATAGTTCTGCTCATCTTATTTGCCCCAATTTTTCCCAACAAATAAGCATAGATGTTTGCATTCACCGTGTGCACACATATATTTGTACATAAAACCTGCGTGCAGACATTTTCTGCACGGAAAGAAGAATAGAATTATGTGTGTATGCACCTGATGTGAATCTGGTGTGAGAACCATTTCTGCACATAAGTGAAAACACATGAAAGACCTTTCTGCATGAATATCTGTCTGTCTGTGTACCTCCATATTTATTATTGATATATTGTTTTGTTGACACGGGAGAATTACCTGGAGAATTACCTCTGTGAAGGATGTTGTGGCCTCAGACTGCAATATCAGTCTCCCTCAGGACATCTTTGCCCCCTGAGAGCCGTTGCTCTGGTACCTGACAGAACACCAGCTGGATTGAAAGACATACGGTGAGAGTCTGATGTGCAGCTGTGTTGTGTTCTTGGTCGATCATGTGACAAGACTCAGGTGACAAGTTAGGGTTGAAAATGGATGACATTGAGAGATCCCCATGTTACTCTTCCAGCCACCTAATTTAAAGCTTCAGTCCTCACCCAGAACAATGCTGTAAGACAAATAAAGAGTGAAGAGTCTAGAAAGAGAGAAATGAGAGAGAAAGTCTAATTACTGTCAGAATAACAGCTTGTGTGGAGACTACAGAAGCACATGTGTGCTGTAATTACAGCCAACAGCACTAATAACAGTCACAGGTACTCCATAGGGGCTTTTGGATCTAATTTAGTACAGCAGTAGAATAAAGGCCACTACTGATCAGTAATCAGAACATCAGCCTCAGCGCTGCTGATTTGCACCAACTCCTCATTGTTTTAAACTCTTTAACTTAGAAAAAGAGTTTGGGCACCGCTTAGAAAATAGCCACTTTCTGGCCACTTCCGACGTGTGGATCAGCCTGAAATTGAACAGGTGTTCTTGCCTGGCAGTGATTTACTTGGCAAAGGTGACACAAGCAAATGTAAAGTCTGATAGCGCAGTTATTTACTCCAACAGCATGAATGCTGTTACGTAACGTAATATTGTTTAATACAACAGATGCAACAAGAAATTAATATCAGAGAACTGAAAAAATATGGCCTGGTGGTACATATAGTTTTCAACAATCAGTATATTACAGAAGTCACAGTGTGAGGCTATTCATGTGTACAGTATGAAACTGAGAGAATTGAAATGACAACAATGTCCTTATCCTGTTTAAGCATTCTGTCATCACTCTGCTCCAGTATAATAAATGTTTTAGCGCATGCATTTTGAATTTTGCTCTAAATCTTGCACATTAAAAAACCCTTCCTTTGAAGCTAATGGCCTTTTATACTGGCTTAGTGCCTACACTGAGCAGTATGTTGAATATAGTAATGACTCCCGGTTTTGTAAGACCAAAGTCTTGTCTTTCAGTGAAAAAAGAAGTCAAACTATGTGTTTAATCCTTTACAAAAACAGGGAGAGTAATGTACACAGTTTAGATTAATCGTAATACTTATACTTACCATAAAGAATACCAGTATAGTAGTGTTATTTCGGTCTCTTTCTCTCTTTTCTCTCTCTCTCTCTCTCTCTCTCTCTCTCTTTTCCCGCCTCCCTGTCTGGGGTCAGAACCCTGTTGCAGATGCTTTCTCCCTAATTAAATGGAAGGAGAGGCTGCCAAGGCTTGACTTCAGGAAAACTGCAGATTTAACTAAGCCTAGAAGACCCCCACCCCAACATGCATATCACATACCTGCATGTACAACCCGCATTCCAACCGTCCACGCTAGAAAACAAATCAGTATAATAATGACGTACACTCACATTCTTACTCCTGCTCAGGCCCTCCAGTCAGTGAAATTGATTATTATGATAATGCAATAGCTGTCCTGCACACGGAGGAGAGGTAATGACATATCAGTAATGAGTGGCCGTAACAAGGACTGAATAATTCAATAGCAGAAGCGCTGCTGGGACCGACACACCCCACATGCTCCAGTGAGTCAGTGAGTGATGTCATCCGCTTATAGCAACCTGCTAATTACTCACTGTTCCAGAGACGATGGAACAACACCTGAAACTTTGCTTTATCTTTGTTCATAGATAAGAGTTGAATTGTTTGACATGGTTGTATACCAATTAATTAAAACAGCAAGACCTTCTATATAGAGAGCCATGTCTAGATGATAAACTGGGAGCTATGCCTGAAATTCTTCACACTTTTGACATGTTTTTTGACATCACAGACTTTCTATACAGAAATTGACTTTTAAATCACCTACACTTAAAAAAGTTAACTTTCATTATAATTCAAACGAGTCGATGTGGACTCCTTGATCCTCATTGACATTGCCAAAAGCTTTCACCCAAACACATATTTTCCTATTCATACTTTAATGTCAAGATAATCCTAATTAATCCCCTTAGTAAAAAATAAGAAGATCTGGGTCTGTGTTTTTGCAGGTTTTTATTGTCAACCTTCCCTAATCATCTGTTTTCAACATTGAGTCAGATGGCAGTGGTCCTGCTAGCGATTGATGCTGTTGGGATCATCCACTGGATTATGAGCAGTAAAAAACAAACACAAGTACCTGAAATGACCTCATTCATTTTACCATCTTATTCATTTTATGGACTTGACTTATTCTAGTTCAGGTCTTACCTTACAACACCTTAACTTATGTTTGGACTTGCGTTCTTCCTGTTTAGCTGAACATGGGCTTCTCCTCTCAATCGGTAAAACCAGACACAAATAGTTAAAGTCCAATTTACAGGGTCCTTCTGAAATCTGGATCAGAATACAGATGCATTAAAAGAGGACCAGAACCAGTGGCTCAGATTTGCTGTGCTCAGATTTGATTTCTTGTGCAAATACAATGGCTGTTTGTTTCTATTAATCTTGATTCCTGGCGAGTGGCGGAAGCAAGCCATGTATTAGAATCTTGCCACTGGGTACAGCACAGGCCATTAAAACATCATTACCATCATCTCCTATTATGCCAGAGATGTGCTGAAGGAATTGGTTTTATAATGAGACCAACCTGAATATTACCAGAGGATATCATAGCGCAGTTCTCACCTATCCTCTCACATTTACACACGCACACACACACACAAAGAAACTTGCCTGCACAAAGGTGCCTCTTTCATTTAGAGACCTTGGCATATCTACCTGACATAACTATTCTTCTACTCGCCTCCTTCACTTTCTCTTAGCCAGGAATGCTATGTGGTAATAAGACCCTGTTCATCTTCCATCAGTACCCACTCCCTCTGACTGCACTTTGAATTGGGACCCTGTGGGGTGCCTCTGGAAAATGGCTTGTCACAAATCCCTCGAGTTATTACTCTTCCCTCCAGCCTGTGTATAGAGGATGAAGTTTCAGTCACACACACAAACTCCTAAATTCTACAATAGACCCCGTTCCAAAACTTCCTGAGCTACCTCCCTGTCTTCTGACTACAGAAGCATTTGCCTTTCTGTAAATTTCCAGTAAACTTTGGCTTTAGCTTTTGGCTAAGCTAAGAATTAGCCTGTCAGGCATAAAGCAAGGGCACCCTTCTGGATTTTTATCATGTATTATATTTATAATCAATATTTAACTCAATTTGTTTGCCATCTTGGATTTTAATGCCTAGTTTGTTACGGCACATTATGGGATATATGTAATGCATTATAATCAGAATTTTAGGATGCAGTAATTAAGTTGCCTATACATGCTTTATATATGTAATGCTTCTATAGGCAACTTGTTTTGGAAGATTGCTTATGGCAGAAACTTTTCTTAACACACCTAACAGGACAATTACTGACTTTTTGTTCTTATGCAACACCAGCTTCTAAACTCTTAAAGCTCTCTTAAACAACCAGAACACTTGGTACTGTCTGAACACTTGTACACAGTCAAGCATTCTTATAAAAATCTTAAATTCTGTTAGAAAATGTAACTTTCCAAGTATCTACATTGTAAAGGTTGTGTTACAGTACCCTGAACTTAGTATTTGTATTTATATACAAGTGTTGAGGCAAAGGTAATATTTTTAACGCACTGTGTCACATGACAAATTATTGAAAGGTTCATGGACCATTAATTGAAATGATTATACATTTAGTTTTTAGACTTAAATCTATAAGACATGTTATCTCAAATATAAGGGTTTTAAAGTTCAGCCTGTGTTTTGATATGACGAAAGAACCTAACTCTACTGCACTACACCGCTCTCATAGAAAAAGAAACGGCACAAAATTATACTGCTAATGTTTCACTTAGATGCTAATGGGGTAACCAAGAGGTCATAGACTGTTCTAGTCTCCGTGTGCGGTTACACTAATCTGAAGGGATTTCATTCGGCTGAAGTAGCAAGCAAACTAAAGAGACAAATTAGTCTTAATTAGCTTCTTGCAAAAATTCCAGCAAAAAAGATTTTCTGGAGAAGCTTAACCTTCAGAAAATGTTGATCATCAACCTTAGCAGGTTTTTAATATGTATGGTAATAATATAATGTACGGTTTGTAAACTTTGTTCCCATGTTGTCAAAATTAGGAACATGTATAAATTCAATGTGGATTTGTGTGATTTTTGTAAACTTTTTTTGTAAATATCAGCAATTTTTGATATTTGGTCATTTTAATGGTCCAAAAATGCATATGGTTTTTGATATAAAGCTTTAAAATAAGACATGGGATTTTTTTTCCTGTTTGTTGTAATAATCTCTGTATAATTTTGCTATCGTTTAAAAAAGAATATGGAAAGATTCTTAAGCAAGAGTGAGATTGTATGACTGAGCTGTGGACGTCTCTGTATCACAGACCTCTGCAGTAACGTGTAGAAAGCCGTGTGTTAAGCGCGGGCCATTTCACATTAACGGGTGCAGCGTGTGCCAGGAAGACTTTATGATGCTCATAAACAGAATTAAAGCATGTCTTCAACAGAAGCATCCTATATTAAACAAAAGAAAGATAAAGATTTATTAAAGTATCTGTTTGTTGATAAGAACGAGGTGACATTTAATACCCAATCACTATGCTCTGTTACGTTCAAGCAAGTTTTTGGTGACCGGGTTGCTTGCATCGTCTCACTATCAGAACCTCCGTGCGAGTAAAGGCGTGAGACCCGGGCAAAGATGCGGCGCTCGTGCACGCGGACCGCATGAGAACTGGTCGTGCAGCTAGTGGTAACATTTTTATATTTGCCCGATTAAACACACCGCCGAGTGCGTAATTATGCCGCTTCATTTGATGGAAGTGGTGAGACTGCGCCACCCACCATCACGTCCAGAGGACGAAGTGCTTTACAAGGAGACGCATAATAGGATTCATCCATCCTTTGCCTATAAACACTCGTGATGGCATAGAAACGTAACTTTTCCCCCCATTACGTCAAAGAATGAGGCAAGATGTCAGACGCATATTAACTTCACTTTGAATGGACACTGTACTGTCATTTACATTTTATATAGAATATAACTACAATTTACGCATTTGTTGTTATTGGACATAAAATAATAATAATTGCTTTGTGAATTTTGAGCCTTTAAATTGTATGCCCAACAATAACCCTTTGTATTTATTGTAATGTAGTGGGTGCACTTATTTCTAATTTAGAATTGCATGTCTGTGTGTTTTAAAAAAGTGTTGCATAACTGTAAGCGCTCTTGTTTAATCCTGAGGCTAGGTTTTAAGCCAAACTTTGCTCAGTTGAATGAGCATTAAAGGTTAATCAATGTTTTTCAACATGAGCTCAAAAATGTGACAAGCTTCAAATACTTCCATCTGGTTGAAGACAGGGTCAGGTGGCTGAGAACTTGAGCATAGCTCTCAGGAATAGCTGGTGCTGTGTGAGAATTACAAATTACAGGGAGCAGGACACATGAAAGATAAAACAGACTCTGATTACCATTTCAAAATATTGAAGTCAGACTAACATGATTTACTATGGCCTGGGCTTGTTGCATCTAAAATAGTTGATTTTCTGCATAAATCAGCAAAACCAAGCAAACATTGCATTGATTTAATGCTAAATTATAGGGTAATTACTGGGTAAAAGTGGGCAAAGAGACACTTCCTACCTGTTAAGCAGAACAATCTGATTACATGCAATGCTTAGCCAAGTGGAAATTTTGGGTGTTTTCTCAAATGGCTGCATCAATCCTGTGTTTAGAAAGCAGTTTAAAGTGTCTGAACATAATTTGTCTCCCGGGCTTCTTTTCCAACTCAGATCTCTTTCTTTAAATGTCTCTGCTGGTCAGACCGGTCCCCCTGAGGGCGATGGGGGTTATTGACCCATTCTCTCCAAAGCTGACGTTCATGGGCATGATGCTAGTGAAACTAATCTTGACTGAGTCTCAGACAAACACTGAGGGGATGCTAAGGTAACACTTGCAGTCCAGTCTGGTTTAGTTTTATCCATTCAACTGTTGTTTGCTGTGTCTCGGTTAATGGAGTTTTGAAAATGAAAAAAAGATTTCTCTTCTAAAGAAAGAAACGCATGGTTTTGAAATCACTTTATGAATTTCATTCTGGGAGTCATGATTCTTAACATTAAGTCTTTTTTGATCATGTGAGGGTATGATTCATATAAAGTGCATGGGCAACAATGGCATTTGCCTCAGAAATGAAGAGAGTTCATACATCAAAGGCACTTTAAAAACCCATGTAGGGAAATTTTCTGCAAATCATTCTGATTAATTGAGGAATACTTTTAAAAAACAAGGAAACGGGTTCAAAGCATCTTGTTAAAACCACACACACACACACAGAGAAGCAAGCAAACAGATCTGATCACACAGCTGATGCAGGGGGAAACCGGCAATGCTTGGTGACGGTTTAGTTTTGAATTATCAAAGTGTGACCTCCCTTTAGATTTAAAATGCCTGCAGGCAGTGTACACAATGCAGTGATCAAGCTCCTGACTATGTTTCCTGACTGTTCCCTGATGTCTCAACACCATTTAAACACTTTCCTATTAATGTCCCTGGAGCGCAAGCAAATCCATTGCACGTATCCAAACCCTTTTGACAGACGATGTAAATAATTAAAGCAGCTTTGCGGTATATTTCACTGCCTGTGCTGAAATAAACTTTCTCAACCTCAGCTTTGAGCTCATATTATTATGTATTAGAATAACTTCAGTGGGAACCCAATTTCTGTGGTTTCACCCCCAGCTCACCCCCTTCTGAAGTCTCTTCTTAGCAGTATGCTGGGTTCATATCTGTGGATGGGCAACGGGTGGGGGTGAGATATGGGGCTCTGAACCTGTACAGTAGAGATGGAAGTTAGTCAGCTACACATTGAATGGTTCACTCCCATTGTTCTGATTAGGTCATGCCAACAACAGCCTTACGTAAGAAGGTAAAGTGCTTACAGGAAAAGATTCATGCTTTTAAATCACTCTGGCTCATCCTTGCTTATTCTCAGCAACTTCTCAGAGGGGCGGATTCATTCAATACTTACTCCACTTTTGCACACAGTATTTCAGCACAACAAAATTGTCATGTTTACTAACCACCAGCCACCCTGTTTGACCAGATTCTGTAGATAATGAAGCAGCTGTATTTATGTTCAGATCAATCTTGCCTTCTTATAGGTTAGGCTGAGATTATAGAGTGTGTTGTACTTTTAGCTTTATTTTAAAGCAATATTACTTTATTACCGTAACATGAAGGATAGCAAATGTTAAGTAGTGTTAATAAACATTTTCTACAAGTCATAATCATATTTATTAAATAATGATTAGATGATGGAAAAGAGCATTTTAACTGAGCCCATATTTAGACTCACTTAAAAGGTTCTGGATCACAGTGGTGAGATGGTGCTGTGGTCCTAGTAAATGTTGCCAGATCTTCTGCATGTTCCTCAGCCAGAGCTGGCCTGCAAGATTTGGAATTGCACCATGCAAAATGTGTTCAGCACAGATTATTTGGGAATTTTCCCTGATGAAAGACCTTGTGTAAATCTTGTCTGCTAAATGATTTCAGCATTTTACTTTTGGACATTTCATTTTAAGTGGTTCTCCTGGGCTTGGCTGCTAAACAGCTTGGGTAGGACATTCTGAAATTCTGCCTCAAACTCACTGTTACTTTTAAAACTGTTTTTCAGGGAATGTCACTGGTGACTTTTGCTGTTGTGCTGCTGTGGCCTTTGCTGGACAGAGCAGTTTTGTTTCACATTAAAGGCAGAAATTGTGCTTCACCTGTTTATAATCACTAAAGTGAGAACACTGCCATCTAGTGAAAGCCATTCTGTTTCAGCCAAACCTTCCGGTCTGTTTTGATAGTTAAAGCGCATACATTTACAATTAGCTTAAGTGTTGTAACAAATTAGAAGAAATGTAATGTGCATATAACACTAAACAGAATGTGCATGTGCAATAGTTTGTTAGTCGTTTCTATTTAGACATAATTGTGATACAAAGGGTGCGTAATCAAACTGCATGCATTTTTTATATACAAAACCCAGGTGCCTTAAAATAATAAATTCAGATAAATGAATGTCATTATTGCACAGAAGACTTCATACACAGAAGACTGCATACACAGAAGACTTCATACAGCATACAGAGCCAAGCAAATGCTTTTATTGGTAAATATAAAATATTTAATAATTCATTGTTGTTCTATCAGTATACAGGAACTCCATATACATTGTAATGTATGGAGCAAATACTTTGTCACAGAAAGAGACAGCATGGAACAATTGCTGAGATAATGCAGGTTTTAGCTTGATTGACCTCATTTGCTTAGAACAGGTGGTGACTTGGGTGGATGGGATGAGATTTGCTTAGCCAACTGTGTCATTTCCCTGGAACTGTGGAGGTCATGAGAAGAGGGCAGGTTACCCATGATCCCTTCTGTGCTCTCTGTACTGCCCTGCAGTTTGGTCTGATAGCATGTGGATGCATCCCAAAACAAGACAGACATGGATGAGGTGAAACTAGACTCAAATTAATGCAGCACACATTTTGAGTGCTGTTGGATTGGAAAAGCCAAATGAACATGGTTGGCAACAGAACTACACCAAATGCCATCTTGATGTTCTTTGTGACATTGTTGTCTCATTTGTGATTTTGTTAAAGCTATAATACCAGTGCTTTTTATCTTGATATCATCTGAGCTATTTCCTGTGGTGCTAAAAGATATTACCAGTAATGTGTTACTATTTACGAATCATTTATCATTAAATCACAGTCATCCCAGTTGCTTCTACTAAACAAACATGACAGTCTGTCTCCAGAAGCTCATTCTGTGAGGCAGCATTAGAGTTTATTGTCAGTTAAACTCTACTGTCAGATCTGCAATCAATGTCATAATTAATGTAGCTGGAGAAATGCATTTACAGTAACATTCTAGCATTGCTCTCTGCTATTTATTATCATTCTCTGTGGAGAGTTAAAGTCATTCATGTGCTGAGCCTGACACACACACACACGTTCATTCTGGCTATAGCCCTATTGAATGACTAGTGCATGCACTCCCCATTTTCCCAAACATTAAAGACTCCCCCTTTCTCTTCTATTCACATTCTCCATGTCATTGAGACAGTCAACACTCAGACAGGGAGGAGTCAGTACTGCACCAGGCTGGTCTAAATCTAATGAAGACCTGCCCTCTGACCCTTTGATCGATCAGATTCAACTAGTTAGCAGCTCCTGTGGGCATCTGAAAATGAGTTAAAGGGTCATCAGTTTTGTTTTCCACAAATCAGTATAAGATTGATGCTGTTATCACCATACTGTACAAATGTATAACTCGTTCTTTTAAACGGGGATGAGCACAACACATGGAAACATGCACCATGCTAATATACAGAGAACACTAGAAACACTTTGCTAAACAATGTCATGTTACTCAGATTTAATGGGCAGGAAATAGACAAGATCCATTTAACATGTTATGCCATTCAGCTAATTTCTGCATTAATTTAGATTTTGTCTTCAGGGAGACATTAAGTCTTGCTTAAATGAAATTTACCATGTCAAATTGAAGACTCGTTAGGAAAGTTAAAAGGAATCTTAAATATTCATAGACTGCATGCTAACATAGTGATTTATTAAACCTAAAATATGATGTGACAAAAATCCATTTTTCAGAGCAGTGACTACACAATGATTGGATATGACTGTATCTTTGTGTTTGATAAGAACTACATTTTTTGTCTGTGAAAGATTCCCATATATTTATCAGATCAAACTTCTATCATAGTCCAATATCTTGTTTCTAGCAATTGTAATCTCTTCTTGTAATAATGATGCGTTCACTATCAACTGATGAGAGCTGATTTTTGTAAAATTACACTAATGGGTTATACTAATAGTAGGATATGTTTCTTTAAAAAGCATGACTGCAGGCCATGTACAGTAGATAAGGAACACCACTTTTCCATCACTTAAAGGTTATAAAATAAATTCTTTGATCAATTATTTATATAAGTGGTTTAATGTTGTTGCATTGGCTTATAGAGACATTGTTGTTGTATGTTGGGGATAATTAGATAATGGAGGGAATGGAATAGAAATAATTTACAACACATTAGTATGCAGCTCTTTCTCTTATTCTCTCTCTCTCTCTCTCTCAAATTCACTAAATAGTTTTCTATATAAGCATAAATGTCTGTGTCTTAGTTACTATCTCCACACAAACCAGTTCAATCTATCAAATAAGTTCTTAATGGACATTTATGAATATTTATTTATTTATTAAATTACTTTTACAACAAATATGTTAAATATAGATTGTGACTCACCATGTATTATGTTTTATGTAGGAACTGTTTCTGTGTTCCATTGATCATGACAGAATCTCTGTTTCTCCTCATATTATAATCAAATGATAAGTGTTATTTCAAGGCTGTATTGTTACCATTGTTTCCTTTAGTGAATCAGATGCTTAAACTGCAGCCAACATATAACCATCTCAATGTTATAAGGTAAATCAAATCTGGGCTAACATCTTTCTTCAGCATGCAGTGCTGACAGCTGCAGTTAGAGAGAGAGAAAATATCACAGACCCTAACCAGGTAAGCAGACACACGTTGTCTTCTGTTCAGCATCTGTGCCGAATCCCTCAAGACAGCTAAACATCACAAGAGCCCTTTATGCAGGTGATGACACGCTAAAGTTGTGTGATTAATTTCAATCCACCCATGTTCTCTCTGCTGTTGTGTGTGACCTGAAGTAGTGACATTCTAATGCAGCGTGCATCTCCTGTGTCCGGTGAGATCATGTGACTATCTCATTCTAATGAGCTTGACTCAATTACCACCCGCACAGAGAAAGATATAGATGCGCCGGCGATGTGATTACCTGATCCTAATCACTTGTAATTCTCTTTTTAATACACAGCAGAGGCATCGAGATCTAAAATCAACAGCTCACAGGCATTGATTCTTCTTAATTATTGAGACGATCAAGGCAAGAGCTAATGGAGAAAAGTCTGTCTGACCCGGTTAATTTTTTCCTCATTGAATTACTCTATGAATTAGCTTGGTGTTAGAAATAAGGGTCTCACTCATAAAGAAACTGGAGAAGAGGATAAAAATTCAATTGACAGCTATGTCTTCCCATGCAATTAAATAAAGCAGTTCCTCAAATTAGGAGTCCTTTGTATTCTGCTTGTAGGAGAGTCTAGTCGTGGCAAGGTACAACACCTCCATCAAAAGCAATCAGAGGAGTCTGTGCTAAAACAGTTTGAAGCTGAGGGAGAAAAAACCAGAAGATTGCACAGGAAATACAAATCACTGATCTTTTTTATTTCAGTTGTTTCATACACCATAAAAATAAAATACCAGAATCGCATTATCTGAGCTATACTGCACACACTGTTTTTATAACTCATATCATACGTCAACTATTGTCTCATTTGGGTCTGTTTTTATTTCTTGTAAGGAATTTGTGAATAAATATGCAAGCTTGAAGTATTATGTACATGGCACATAGTTGAGAACTCGGTTGCCAATAGAAAAATGATTATCAAAGCAAAAATCCAACTCGATGTGCAGCTTTGAGTAGTTACTCAAAATTAAAACATATTGGCAAATATTGACAAAAGCCTCAGTGTGCATCTAGATTATTGCATCCTTTTCATTTTTTTGTCAGATATTGAACTGAATATCTGATGTCTCTGTGGCTTATGATAAGATTATGTTAAGCTTTCATGGACGCCCTTAGGGACAGTGCTGTTTGGTGTCTTGGAGAAAGGGTAGATTCTTTATTGCTTGTTTGTGCACATTTCCCAATGACATCAACTTTAATTAAGATAATTATCTCTCCTGCTTCTCATATCCTCACTGAAGATCCTCATGCAAATGAGAGCTGCCCCATGTCATCACTTGTGATCAATCACCAACCCTCAGGAGAATTTGGTGATTACTGTGATAAATAAAAGTCATAAAGCAGAGACAGAATGGGAAACAAAGGGGTGTAATAAAAAGGAGCTCCAAGTCCCTGTACAGTTTACAGTGTATAAAAGTACCTACTGTACATTCTAATGAGGACTAATGTAATCTAATTACCAATCAAATGTGATTTCCTACAAATGAGGTAGAATATACAATGAGGCCCAAAAGTTTAAGACCACTTGTTTAATTACACATTATAGTACCAGTATGTTCCAGGTTTTTTCCTTGGAAGATAATCTTCCAAAACTCATATTCTTATATATTAAAGAACATTTCTTATTGACAAGACATTTTAATTTTCTTTATTTTCTAAATCAGATGTTGAACAACTGATTTTCAACATAGTCTGAGAGTTTTGGACCCCCTCTAAATTCATTATAATAAACAACATTTTAATTGCTGTAACAGCGATGGGTTTACTGTTTAAAATGCTGTCGGACGTTGTTTTGAGTACAGCTGCGAGTAGCTAATGACATTGGGCACCAGCCTCTGTTGGAACCTCTTCTGAGTCCTGTTGCCAAATTCAAAGGTGCTGTAAGTCCTGGAGATAAACTGGAGCTGCCATTTACCCAGACAAAAGCATTTTCCAGGGTTACTCCTCTATCTTATAAAACAGACTGATGTGTTTGCCTTGTGCCAGTGTGATTAACTTTGGAAAGCCTGCATGCCGGTTGGCCCAGTTTGCTGTCCCTGTCTCGGGGCACAGAGGTTCTCTGTGTTCCCTGATGTGTTTCCTGATCATTTCCAATGGGCTCTCTGACAGTCTGCCAGTTCTAATACCCCTGCTTTAATGTAACTTGTCAGCTCCAATGAAACCATGTATCTATCACTGAGATTTCCCTTAAAACTTTTCATATCAGCGTAATTAAACATTACCCTTGATTTTAGGCCAACAGGTGTCATTTTAGAGTACAAAAAATCTGCTGAGATTTCTGTGTAGTAAAAGTAGTACAAGCAGTACTGAGTAGTAAGTCACATGTTCAGTGCTGTTCCAGTGTGTTCCAATGTTCTGTTCCAATAATAAGAAAAAATGTGTGTGTGTTTAGATGAATTGGACCTTTTTGCTTATATTCTCAGTACTGAGTTGTTTTTAAGTGACACCCACATTTAAGTCTTCTGTTTTTAAAGGTATGATGCTTAGACTGTTTAGACAGGAAAAGCTGTCAAACTGACATGTAAAGAGATCATTTTTATTTTTATTTCCAAAAATACATGGTCAAAAAAAAAAACAATCTGTGTGTCCTTTCTCACTGTATTTCTCCTTCCTACATTATCAGCTAATACCTAAATGATTTAAATGGCCACAGTGATGGCTGTCTGTAATCTTTCTTCTGGTTATTCTCCAGAGGGGACACTGAAGACCTGATGGCTGCAGGCTGGATGCAGTGACCTGTGTTACATATCCAAGATCAGGAGAGAGAAGCGTGTGCAGCCAGGACGTTAGTTAAATGCAAAAAGCAGCCTAATGCAGCAGGACAAGCTTAATTAGAAATATTACAGTAGGGGCCACAAGGTGTCCGGTGGGGCCACAGGGTCACCCAGCAGCCCTCAACAACCCTTCTATGATTAATGAAAAGTGAAAGTGATGACTGCGCATGTTTCTTTAGTGAGAGTCAGAGACAAAAACAAGTCACAACTTTGATAGTGAAATTGATTGCATTTGATAAATGAATGAGAAGCTTTTGAAGATAGAGGGTAATAGATAGAAGACTTGTTTACTCTAAAGATGATGGAAGTGGGCTGTTCCCTATAGACTATATAGACCATGACAGACTAAAGGCAAAATAAAGAAAAATGCATAACCACATTTGGAATAAATTGGATGATTCTTTATTTTATTGATTGTTGTCGTTCCAATGTTACTGTAAATTATCTTAACAGGTTTTTTATTATATCATAAATCAATGCAGCCATTCACAAAGCTCCTGCTTCTTATTTTCTTATTAACTGCCCTGTGCAGGTACTTTAGATTTCCAAGGTAACTTTAATGTTTCATCAATTTCTTCCACTTTTACCTTATATCCCAGCCTGGAGTGTGTTGGGCCATGGAAATCTAACCACTGAGGGGTCCACCAAGCGTCCCGCCAAGCCCAGCCGTCAGTGCTTCACAGAGCTACTGATCTGCTCTCCGTGGAAACAATATTGGAAGATTGAGTTGGATAGGGTTCACAGGAGCAGCCCGGGTGAAGCGCAGACAGGCTATCAGAGGGGAGCTCTTCTGCTGCCGGAATGTTCTCCAGAAACAGGGAATGCCTGAAGAAAGAACACAAAGGTATTCTTTTTATAAACCTGACAGGTCCTGTCAGATCTGCCTTCCTGCTGAGGGAGTAAAAGTCTTTTACCACATTTTAAAATGGCAGAAAGGATGATTATATGATTCTGAAAATGTTTTTGCTTGTAACTGGTTCTGAATCATACTGGTAACCAAAAAAATTATTTTGTCTGTGAACTAGAAATTTGATCTGCATACTTACTGGTTATCATTTAGAGTCCAACAGAACAAACCAATAGAGAGCAATAGAATAAGTTACTGTGTTGGGAAGTTGTTTGTGGACAAAGTATTTTGTTGTCATGACAGATGAGGCCATCAACAGGAGAAAAAGAACATATGTGGAATCAGAGAGGGGAATTTCATGGGTATCTGAACTTCTATCCTTAAATCTCTCTACAGGTCCCCTCTGATCTCTCACACTTATGCATATGGGGTATTTTCCTGGCCAGTTGGCAAATTCAGAATGAAGGATTTTTCTTTTTAATTTTTGAAGCTTAATCAGCCTGCAGTGAAAGATTAAACCACTAGTGATAAGTAATGTCTTTGTTGTTACATAACTGCTGTTAAGCCCTACTAAAAGGTACCCTTTTTAACAGGGTATTAACTAAGTGTAGTAAAAGTTTAGTTTCATAGTTTTAATTGGTGTTAGAGACACAATTTTTAAATAATAGAAAGACACCATTCTGTGAGGTTATTTTTGCGTGCTGTGATTTTCTGTTCTCACAGCCAGAGTGTTGCCTTCTGTTGTCTCAGTGTTTAAAGCTCCACTGTATTAAGGAGTGAAAAAACAGAATTGCAGACTCAAAATCAAATCATCTTTCCCAAGGAATGCATGTATGGATAAAACGTATTGTCCCATTACAAAGCAAGTCTCTTTTAATTAAGGCATCTGCCAAATGCATAACCTAAATGTCCTATTTTGAATTCTGCACTGATCACATGACCTGTATAAAAGCTTCCCTGGTCAACCCCAGTTTAAAAATCTGTGTAAAAGTCATCGAAAGATTGAAATGGGAGCGCTGAATGTGAAAGTAGCTTAAGAAATGAGGTAGGAAGATGTCCTGTGCCTTTGCTTGTTCTCTGGGTAATTGTGTGAAGTATTTGACAAGCTATATTTCTCTCTCAAATGACTTTTATGCCTGACTGGGCTCTGTTTCCCCAGTGTCTCTTTGTGTAAAGTGAACAATAAGCTGGATCTAGTCCTCGGCTCTGCTCAGTCACTGGTTCCCCAGGATTCATCAGTAGGGACGGAAATTATCATCCGGTAGAATAAAGAAACATTATTACAATAGCTGTACATATGACAACAACAAGCCAAGCACGGAGGACTGATATAATCTCTGATTTTGCTATGGATTTCAACATTCAGCTTTGTATTTGTTTGTCTTTATGCACTTTTATTCAAAGACACTTACAGTGGTATGGAGTTTTCCAATTATTTAGTCCATGTATCCTATGGGAATCGAACCCATGGCTCTATGGCTTTCAGGAGCATCGCTCCACTTGTTGAGCTAAATAAACACTGGTGTCAGTAGTCATATTATTGCATATTAATTGAGAGCAATTAGTTGGAACAAGTTGTTTTATCTGCATGCAGAATGCTGGGTGTGTCGTCTTAAAATTCAGGGCGACAAGGAAACAAACAAAAGCTTGACATTTACATAAATTCAGAGTGTTTGAAACATGTTCTGGATGACAGTAGCACATCTTCCATGAAGGAATACCAGCCTAATAGCTCCAGTAAAAGCTACATTAATACAATTATCAACTGTAGTCTGTTATCAGCGTCTTACTGCATTTCTTAAAACAAAAAGGTGTCTAAATCATGAATGTACTTTTTTGTACTTTTAACTGTTAATGAGGCTTTTAAAGACTATTGTGGCTTAATATGCTCAGTTTAGACTCCGTTATCTGGCTTTTTTGTGTTTAACGTCTAAGTGCAGTGTGGTTTATAAGGCATACCTGATAAGAGGATGCAATTTTCTCTGAAAGAAAAAAGCATGATTTACCTCAGAAACCATTTAGCATAACAAATAACAGGAAAGAATGTTCACTGTCTGTTTGTCTTCAAAAGGTTGGTGAGGTTTCTCCGGCACTAGAAGATAATATTAAACACTCCACACTCGTTTAATTGTGAAATGGAAACAATCAATAAGTTAATTTTCGCAAAATTAAGTAACAGCAGGGTAAAGAATAGTTTCTCATTATCCTACGTATTGATTCTAATTGGCTGATCCCAACAGTTGTAATGCGCTCTGCGCTGCTGGGGGTTCAAAACTGCATGACTCTCCACAACGTCAAAGTAGCACCTGGTGTGAGGTCGCTTTTCTCTCTGGTCTGTTAAAACAAAGGTGATAATGGCACCAGCTTGCTTAATGACTTAATGTAGTTTTTGGCTCAGAAACGGGTGTTGCAGAAATCATAATCTTGCTCTCCCGTGAGGGCGAGACTTAACCCCAGCGTGCTCCATCGGGATTGTCTGTGTAATTAGCACACTCTTAATCAGTGTGAATGAAAGGCACTTTATAAATAATAAATAATTATCCAAAGCAACAGGGATGCTTGGAGCACATGCAATTTCATCATTTTAGTTTGTTCTTCTTAATGAAATCTCATGAAGTTTGCATATTGACTAAGACTTAAATCTGTATTGCATTTGCATAGTTAATGCAGTTGTGTTTCTGTGTTATTTAATAGTGGCTTTTCATTTCAATGTACTGCAGGAGATCAAATATGATTTCAGTGTATAGGATTTCTTCTTCGCTCTAGAGAGATATAAGCATTTCAAAGATAACTGTCAGGTACAGTGGATCAAAGGCCTGAGATGATAAATAAGAACATTCACTGTGATCTACAAATAAGATCAAACCAATTATACAAGTGAGTGATCATGTGATGCGTTTGAAATCAGAGGAGCCATAGTCATGGAATATATGCAATTATAAATAATCTACATTAACTACATATTACCATAAATGTGATGCTTTGTGGAGAAAAATCATAGTATATTGAGTAACTTTTATATTATACAAATTGCCTACCTAGTGTTTAAATTTTTGCTTTTAGTGTAAACAGTTCTGGGTTTTAATCTGCCCTAATGCAAGTTTTATTAATACATGTGTGTCAATAGTGAGAATGATATTTGTTTGAGTTTTGTTTAGTGGTTTTACTGGCAAGGATATTAAGCCAGGAAAAGTAACAGTAAAGTCGACAGCACAAGACAACACTCACCCCAGAGTGCTGACAAGCGCAACAGCCACTCGCATATAATCACATAATATGATTAGACTGGGTTTTGCACACATACACTACATACAACGAATGGCTCATCTTCTCACTAGCATCTTCAATGCAAATATCCTGCAAGCATAATAACAAGCTTCCAACCCTCAACGAAGTGAGACTGCATTGAGACAGCAGGCACTGTTGTTGTGATGATCCAAGTCTCTCCTTTCTCAAGCATCTCCAGGTAATAAACATCTGATTGGCACTGTGTTATGAATTCATTACAGTGTCGACAGGCTGGGGTTGAGGTTGGCAAAGAGGTGATGTCATCTGTTAACAGAAGCCCGGTTTAATCTTTGCTCAGTCAATCTGGAAATCTAATCAACTTTGCTTTTTCACCCAATAAATCTGTGATGAGAAGAGCATGTCAAGCAAATGCTGAACAGTGTTTCTCAGTTGTTACCCATATTATTTTTTCATCCTTAAAGTCTAATCGTATCTTCAAAATGGCGTTTGGCATTCAGTGGGCTAATGGTGTCAAGTGCAGGTCCCCAGTTATCTAACCTGTGCCATGACACAAATTCAAAAGAACACAAAGCTCGGCACACAGGCTTTTTTAAAGCAGAGCCAGACGACTGTTCAACACATTGTTGCTCACCGGAGCACAAAATGGAGGAGGAATGCTGGGCTAAATTGTCAACTGAGAATCCTTGTGGTTGATTCAGCTTTTTACAGGTGACAAAATAATACTAATAACTGTGTTTGTGTATCAGCTTTTGAGCAAAAAAGTTTTTTAAAAAAGGGTTTAGCAACAACAACTCAGCTATTGGTACATAAAATTTACATCTTCAAAATAGAAAAACTAAGTTGAGCTAATATCTCCAATAGCTAATATTATGGGCTGTTCTGTAGTTAAAAGTTTTTGCTTGAGGTTTTGTTTTTGGATTTTTTTTTATTGGAAATGAAGCAACAATTCAGTACAAAAATAACCAATAATGTATTTCATAATAAACTTTATTACAATTGGTTCAATAATGTGAAGTGTGCAGAATTATTATCATGACATAGACTGCAAAAGTAAAGCTATTCTGGGTTGTTTTTCAAGATGAATTTGCACTAAAATACTGTATAGTTTGATTAAACATACAGCCTTTAACATATAATAATGAGCCTGTTTATTTGGCTATTCTAACTATGCACAATTATATGGTTAGATGCATTTTATTATATGCATTTAGCATAGCTATTCCTCTTTAGCTGCAGGGTTGAGATTCAGGTCTATGAGGCTTCACTGTGAAGACTGATAATTAAACTCTGTACATGTTATTTTTGCATTTAGAACAAGCTGATTTAGGGGAACTAACTGTTTGGTACAATCTTAGCAGTATTGTATCTGTTTTATTCTGGGGTTGTTGTAGTCAGTATGAAATATGTTGAAAGGATGTAAGCTTAGTTAGTAATGGAAGTGTGTGGCAGACATCCACCACCCTAAGAGAAGTTAAACCAATTCTGTACTGCTAGGCTCCTAATACACCTGCTGTTAATCCAATTGCAATGTGTAACTGAAAACAGCAAGCTGCAGGTAGAATGAATTGTGAAGATAGGCCCACATCTCCTTCCCTCTACACTAGTGTTTTAACCAGGGGGCCAGGCACCAGCAAACTTTAAGGGGGTCCTGAAAATTACTTAATAAATTATTAAAAACACAAAAGCATTAAAGTGAAGTATAGTAACCAAAAATCAAATTTTTGTGTTTTTCTTTCTATTTATAATGAATATTCATATTTTTTGTCATATTTTTGGGGTAGAAGGTGTGAATGGGGACCGGCTTTTAATATTTCTTATGAACAATAGCTGGACCTTCAATTTTAAAAGGTTCAGAGCCAATGATTTACACATTCTTTGTGGTGAATAATGATGAAATAAGATGTATTATAGATAATCAATCATCCATGTCACCAGATTTTGATCAAAACACATTTTTGACTGCAGCATAGTGACAGGCATGCATTGATTGATGACAATATGCCAAAATAATAAGCGCATGCGAGATGGAGTCAACGCTTTAGATAAAGGTCATGACATCAGAGCAAAACACATCATACAAACGCACAGCAACTGCGATTCATATTGGCTTGTGGTGTGTCTTTGCTGGTACTTTGTTAAACCAAATAAAGCAATAAAAGCTGATATAACAAGCAATGATACGGCCTTATATAAGCATTCTGGGATTATCTGTGGCCTAATCGCTGCACACTGTTGCTCAGTATCTGATCACATTTTCTTTTTTCAATGTCCAGTCACACAGAGCTGGTGTTGAGCAGTGCTAGCTGTAATGGTGCAGTAATTAGATTTTTATCTTCTGTAATAAAGTGCTCTAGAACTACTCAGTATCTCCTTTACAGTTACTGTTCTGTCATAACTTGTGTCAGAAATTCCTTTTTATATAAATGATTGTGTTTCATTAGGTTGACGTGAACATTTGCTGACGTAGACCCACCCCAAATACTTAGCCCCGCCCACAAACTCACACCATTGGTCATGCAAATGTTTTGTAAGTGTTTGCACTATTGGGGGTCAACCTACCTTACATTCTTATATCTATCTCTGAATATTAAGAAGGAATAGGAGACAGTGTTGGGCAGTGTTTTAATTGCACACTTCACTTGTAAGTGTAAAATAAATGGGCCCACTTCTCCAGTTATAGTCATCCCTATCATAATCAGTTTTCTCTCATTATCTGAACTGCTTGATGGCTCTGGCATTCCCATCTTGACTTCATCTTATAGCCCGTGTCTGATGACTAGAGTTTAATATCTCAGAGAGAGAGAGTGTGTAGTCTGCATCTATTTTCACCAACCTATTAATGTTAATGATGGGAGCAGAACCTTGTCACGCAGGCATTGGGAGATGTGGATTGACCTACAATGATGGATCACCTGACTCGTCAGGCAGGTGATGAATATAAAATTAGGTTGAGCTATCATGAAAATGTTGAGTTTGAGGATCTCTGCAGAATTCCTGATAGCCTAAGGAAAAATAAACTGAACTCCTGTGGAGATGAATTTCCTGACTCCGTGGGTGAACTGTACTGTACCTCCCACTCTTCTTTTAATTAGATGGGACCCCCTGTTTCCTGCGGTGCGAAAATCCCACCCTGTTGTACCTGTGATTATGAATGATACTCAAAACACTTTTGTTTTCCAGAAACTTTATGGAGATTCCCTCCTTTCTGAAGGTTCTGTGTTTTCAGAGCTTCACCAAAGTCACAGCTGCATGTCTTTGTGTGTGGATCTAATCTAAGAACTTTGACTGTTCTTGTTTGAACACAGGAGCCAGGTTCTATAGTAATGAGCTGGTGTCTCATCACCTACTGATGTCTTTATTTCTTTGTTACAGATTGCCCCAATTAGCACCCACAAGCCTATGTACACAACTATATCAATCCTTATTGCCTTTTGAGAATTCGCTCCAGGTTGTTACACTCATTAGACAGATCTAATGCCAGTGTGCTTATAGAAAATGCACACAATGGATAGTTGTGGGCCCGATCTCCTCAGAGCCCTGCTGAGATGATGAGAGGCAAGCATCAAAGTGCGGGAGGCCTGACTTCTTTTCCTCTTTCTGACTTCCTGTGGTGAGAAAATGCTCTCTTTACCAGAAGGGAAGCTGATGAGGGAGACTGCAGCAAGGGCCAATCTATATCAGCTGGCAGGAATGAAAAGTGCCACGTCTACAAAGGGGCCAAATGGCATGTTTAATAGGTATCCTTTATTTTAACCCCAGGCTGAAGCAAGAGGAAATATAATCTCCTCTTTATTTTAAAGTGCAGTAGGAAGATTTATAAGAGTTCCACTTGTTCCTGGGTCAACATCCTTGTGGATGCTGGGACAACATTCTTGACAGCCAATCAGATTTTAGGTGTTTTTTTTTAGCAAGTAAGAGGGGAGACTATCACAAATAAGTGTTTTTTTCTTGCTTCTGGGTGAACTAGTGTTAATCGTTTCCTGTGCACACATGACCTTGACAGTATGCATAAAATATGAAGGCATTAGGAGTTGGTAATGAATGTGCTGAGTTAGGTCAGAGGAAGGCAAAAGGCTTGGGAATAATATTCTTTAAAGGAATATGTGGTGGAGAAACAATCAGGGGCTTGTGGATAATACATCCTCAGCCTTATAATACAGGAGCTTCATTCAGCATGGGTGAGATCTGCTTGTTCCAGCTTGAGGCAGAAAAGATCAGAATGCAGTATTTTGTGTGACACAGTGTGTTTATAAATCTGAACCACTTTTGAAAATGCATCTGTTTTGTGTTTTCCTCATTCAGTGTTTTGTTAATACAAATTATGTTATCAGGATAACAATTTAAGTGACAAGCTGAATTGAAAAATTAGCATGGCTTTCAGAATTTCTGAGTATTTGGTATGTTTCTCTTTTCCTTTAATGACAGCATGGATTCAACAATTTTATGCACCCCCTGGTGATCCGTGTGTTCCCAGCATGATTTAGGAATGTTTCAGACAGCATATTTAATGTGTGCTTCAATGGAAGCAACACAATCCTTTCATAAAATCCTGTTACAAAATGTTTCATTTGTAAGTCTGTGATACTGTAAAAATCACACATTTGTTATTTCCAAACAATTAAATATTGTTTTAAATATTTTAATATTTAGAATTGTGTTTGTTTCTAAGTTGTATTTGATTATTTTAAAGCTAGAATTTTACATTAAATTTTAGGGCCTCATTATCCAATTAAATTGCACAGATTATTTAGGAAGTTTTGTGGGTCAGAAGTGAAACTCTTTCTATCATCACTGTAACACAAATTGCAAACCCACATGCACAGCGCACAGAGTGGATGCATGTGGAGAGGCCTTCAGGAAATTCATAGGGTTTTCCAGTGACAGGCATTCGCATTCTGGCTACATCCCAAGTCTTATGTAGTTCTCCTGTACTTTATTAACCTGCGTAATGGTCCACCGGGTACAGATGTTTTACCAGAAGTACCTGCATAAGAATCAACCTTAGGCTGATCTAGGCCTATATGTGCCTGCAGCTATAGTGATGTACAGCATTCACCCTCTGCAATAGGGTGTCATGGGTCACTTTTAGGGGAGGAGAGAGGGAGGGAGGGAGGGAGGGCATTGCCAGCTGTCATATAATGGTGTCTTATGATGAATGAGCCTTATTGACTGTAAGCCTTTAAAATCTGATTGCAAGGGAAGAGTAATACTCCTCTATCTTGAATCCTGATCGCCCGCTTTGTCAGGGTCATCTCACCCTACAGTAAGAAGATGAGGATACCGATATGCAGCTGAAGCCACAAGCTTGTCAACTCTGAAATGTCAGTCACTGCCAAGCAGAATGTGATGGGTAAAAAACTGATATTAAAATAATCGATCTTCTGCCATCAGCGTTGCTCTCATTCGGAATGCAATAATACAATTATTCTGAAAGTGAGTGATGACAATTTGAAGATTAATAGTATGTTTAAACCTCAGCATAATTTGTGAATGCAGTATCTCTTGTTTGGGTGGAATTAAGTTTCATGGGGAAGGCCTTGAAGAACCCAGATGAACTTTGTTGTTGAATGTTACATAAGAAAAATAAGAAGTGTAATTCAGAATTGCTGAGGGGTAAGAACAGTCTAAGAACTGTCTTGAGAATTAGAATGATCAGTGTGTCAGTGTATCAGGGGGAATGAGATGATCGGTGTGTCCTCGATATATCAGAGTGGGTGAGGGACACTCGCTGGAGACATCAGTCACTAGACCATCTCCACCACAAGAACTTGATGAATTCCTATTGCCATGTGGAAATGACCATGATTTAAACTGTAGCATCCCCAAGAGCAAGACAGATCAAAGAATAATTGTGAAGTGATTCAAATTGTCAAATGATCTTTTTTTCTTTGTTTTTTTCAGTGAGGTGTCAGTGTTTGTAACTGGATCATCACCCTGATGTGAAGGCTCAGGTTTGACCCGAGTTCTGAGGAGAATACCTCCTTGTCACGAGATCTCTGGAGATTTGACCTTCCACTTGACATTTTCTCAAACTCACCACAGAAAAGGTTGACAGGTTTGTGCGTGTGAGGCGTATAAGTCGATCAGAGCACACATTCACTAACAACCAAAAATCTAAGCAATCAAGATTACACTGTGTTAACATCAAATCAACTATTATTAAACCAAGGGTTAAATTGCTATAGCACTCCCACATAGCCTATGAAAATAAAAGAAAAGCTTTCAGTAATAACCAGCTGGTCAGGTGTAATCAGAGATCGTTTTTGAATTACTGTTAACACATACTATTAAGCATGTGTTAATGCACATAATTTTACCAGTATTAAAGCTACATTCATACAGTATCTTAGCAGGGGGGTTTGTACCCTCTGTTTTCCTTCTCTGACATTTTCTCTGCATGGTAACAGCACTCAGTGCTTCTTTGTAATATTTACTATAAGGGTTCTCAAAAATGGATCTCAGGCTCATTCTGATTAGTCCTTTCAAAGAGGCTGAAAATAATTCCTGTAAATCGTTGATGTCAAATGACGTATCCAAATAAGTGCTACAGTATTGGGGTGCAGATTTTTTATTCACTTCTCGACTACCGTGAACAAAACCATGCAGGGTAAACAAAAATGTGACCCAGACAACATACTAATTTGGTTTTGGGTTGGAAAGCCATTTGAAAATCTAGCTTCTCAAACAAAACCAGATTGTATTTTGTCCTTTTTGGAGAGGGAATAATGACAGCCATGAGAATAGGCCTGTGCATCTTAATAAAATGACGCTGCACCAGAACCAAGCTTTATTTAAACTCATTCTACACTGTATTACAATCGACAATACCAAGACACAAGAGCCAGGATTCTAACAAATTCTTCTAAGCAATGAAAGGCAGTTGATTTTACAATACAAAGACAGTCTGGTCTGGTCCTTTCTGCCTGTACTTACAACTACAAAGCCATCTTGAAATCTTCAAAAGCGAGCTTTCACACTGTGACTGAATATAAATGTTGTCATTGCTTTGAAATGATGCGCATTGTAAAAAGTGCCATATAAATCAAAACCAGTTGACTTGTTGGCACCAGTTTTTGATGCTTAGAGTGCTCTTATATGATGTCATGTTGCCACTCATAAGTTGACAGCCTGTCTGCAATCTGTATGGCCTGTATGTAGCATTTGCAAACAAGACCACATGCCTGTTTATTCAGAGTGATGTCATTGACATTGACAGAAACAACAGATTATTTCCTCCCATGTGTCAAATTTTGTGGTTTAGAAAGGAGCCCTACACGTCACTATGGAGATGCTAAAGACTTTAAGCAGTACAGTATTATTTTTCACAATGACATTATACATTGTAGTAGAATTTTTGGTGCTCTGTTGAAGTGTCAGGTCAGGATTGTTCTTTCTGTTGGGCAACTGATGGGAGAAACCAGAAAGCTTTTTGAAGCATTTAAATGATTCACTGTTTTAAATCCCCACTCAGTGAGGACATCTGCTGGTCTAACTTGTAAATTCAATAGAAATACTCGCAGAAAGAGAAACTTAAAATACTACAATGTATTTTCATTTCCATTGTGAAATACAGTAGGCCTTTATATAACCTTACTTATAAGGTAAGGTTATATAAAGGTGTGTGTGTGTGTATGTGTGCAATGTTTAAGGTGACTATATAGGTTGGACTTGACCCTGTAAAGTATGTTTCAGGTGTTAGTCATGAGTGGTTCATGTAAATATACAAATGTTTATTTTTCCACTTAATGAAAAAAGAATAACACATCACAGGGAAACCCTCAACATGAATCTTCTCATGCGATATAGCATGACAGTGGCCCAATTAGCTGTTGTCCAACTTCAGAAATGCCATTTGTTTGTTGAACTGCTTATTCAAGCTGGCCAACTCATATTTTCCCACTAATGACCATTTGTACCGGCAACTGCAATTCTTAGACCTCAGGGGTTATATGAACTTGTTAATGGGGTGTTGCCATTAGCAACAAAAGCAGTCTATCTGGAATGAGGATGATCAAATTGTGAAATGTGCTGTGGAATTATAAGCTGTCGCATAACCATCTGATTCACGGTTTAATGGTTGTGGAGATCATTTGATCTTCCTCCAGCCTCAACGTATTTTCATTTTTATAGTAAAATTAAGGCAATATATTCAAACCTATCGAAGTAACAAAAACAACATGCTGCTGATGAATGTATCAGAAATTTGTATAATTCAGTAATCATCATAAATTATTTATAAATAACAACCATTACCATCTTTTACAAAACAAGTACCACTGTATACAGAGACAAATTTACTTGTGATTTATCTAAAGTCAAATGATCAGCAACATTACATAGCACATTATTGGTCGTAGCTTTAACATACTGAGCTTAGGAAAACCACATTACATTACTGCATTCTACAGGTGTTTCCACGGCAACCACCAGGTCAACTCTCACAAGGCTTGGCTTCCAGTGTCAGAAATTGATTAAGACACCCATCACATCTCCTTTACACTATGGTGACAGCACAAGGTGAAAATATTCATCCCAAAAAAGCTTGAAAATTGGAGGGAAAGCAAGGTGAGGTTGACAGAACTGGGCTAGTTAGAGCGCAGTGATCTGACCAGCATATCAACAGTAAACTGCCTTAGAGGGGTCCTATCTTTTTTCTCTCTTTTTTTCTCTCACTCCTCCAGGCAGAAAATTGTGTTAATGCTTCACTAACACATGTCAGCCAGACTAAACGCTGGCCTGATGAAGCCATGATCGGACAGAGAGGCTGGGAGGGGAAAACGAATGCAAGCAAAAGCTCTTGACATTAGCTGCTTTCTCAGCCCAGAAACAGCAAACGTGACAGGGTGGAATGTGAAGGGTTGGGGTCTGCAATGAAAACCATGTTGATTCTTCATCTTGTAAATGCAATTGACGTGTTGAAGTCAAATGTAGCAACAAATGGTTAAAATGCTAAGATAGGGTTACTAATAAGAATGCGTGTCTAATGAGTGTGAGTGAGTGAGTGAGTGAGTGAATGTGTGTGTAAGTGTGTGAGTGTGTGTATATTTATACAAATATACACATATAGAGGCTTGTTCATGTTTTCAAACCTAAGGCATAGAGGAGCTCACAGATATTCATAAATGTAATGTGAACATCTGTCTTAAGGGACTCAATCCCAAAAAACAACTAGGAATGAAGCCTGAATGTTGCTGCTTAAACACCATGATCTGGGTGATAAAGGGGACCTTGCAGTTTAAACTAGTGAAAAGCTTGATACTGTACAGAACATATCTCAAAAATATAAGCCAGTATCTGTGGACATCACTCATATCATGTTGTTTAAACCAGATATAGAGGAAGTCAGATAATATATTTTTAATATAAAATATTTTTGATTTAATTTATGTGTTAGCTTGTTTAAAAAAATACTGTGTAACTGTTTAGCGAAAAGTCAACGTACTAAAAGTTAACTTGTAGTTGCCTCTAAACATTAGTATTGGATAGTAGCAACATTTTGACTGTTAACCAGTAAATTACACACTTCAACTTCAGGAACATACAGCTTCTGAGTTGAGGACCCCAGGACAGACCACTTACCCTACTTTCAGATCATGATGGGTAGAGGGAAGTGGAAGAAAAACTGTGGCACCAATTATTGTGAGCAGCTCAATTCAAGACTGAGATTATTACAGTCACTTATAGCAGAGATCTTATGTTGGACCTAATATAAGGCCAGGATCCCGCAGAGCCAATGTGCTGTCCACCATCATCAACACACCTGCAAAGAATGTCATAGATTGAGAGCCAAACCATCTGTCCCCAAGACAGCCAATCTCTCTGACTCAAAGCATTACCTTTACAGATCACAGCAGGGAGACACACGGAAAAAATGATCCATTCTTATTCCCCTCAGAGGGTTTATTGTCTGTACAGAAGGGCCTCTATGTACATCAGTGATATAAAGCAAATATTGCAAGAATCAAAACGATCTTTCTTACCCCTGTGATCATAGAGACTCTGTTATGCTATCGAGTGATTGCCAAGGGAAAAATTTGCAACAAAACGTCTCAAAATTAATCCCACTGTAAGAGAAAATGTGACATGATGGGAATACAGTTGGTATTAATCAATGACAATCACTGCATTGAGAAATAATTACTGTTGTAATGCATTTGCATAACATGAATTCTAATAACAATGGTGAAATGTCAGGTTTTATATGTAAGGACTAAATAGAGTGTTTGGTTCGTGACAGATACTGAGGCTAATGTCAGGGCAAATCAAAGCGTCACAGGGCCCTGCGGCACAAACATCACAAGTTACCCCAATGGAGGTTTATGGACCTCTGTGTTTGAAGGTCATAAAATTCACATTGGTGCCTCCATAACATTTTGTTAGGGGAAATGATGATAGGATGGGGTCCTCCATTGAGTTTTATACTTCTGTTTGATTTAGATGTGACAAAGAAATAAGTTCAGGGGGTCCCTGTGTCGTTTTTGTACTCGCTGACTTTACTGACAACTCTGAAATATTACATGCCAGATTTGACCATTCAGGGTTGTGTGACTAATCCCTAATGCTTCACTGTTTATTCTTATATTGTCTCTAACTTCCACTTGTAGCTTTGAAGACTTGATGTTTAAAGCTCTCTTTAACTTTAGGTAGCTTTGGTTAAAAGCGTCTGCTAAATGAATGTGTGTAAATGTAAAGTTGTTATAGCACAATTTCAGTATGCAATTTCAACACTTCCTGTTAAGTCTATAGTCAAACAACAACAGTTCAAAAATCACCACTTGCACATAATGTATTTCACAATTGCAACAAATCTAGTAGCACTGAGGCTCAGCAGCGACAACTCTGTGTTATTGAATCTTCCATTCTGCCTTGTTTCTTAACAGCACACAGAGGTGTAAAAGTGTGCTGAGCTGGATCACAGCCTCACACGCGTCATTATACTGGAGCAAGACCAAATTTGCATCACAATTGCCACCAGCAAAATTTCTCACCTACAGCTTGAGCGTAGCTGCACTCACACACAGCCTCACATCCACAAGCAGCTGCTCAGAAGACAGCTTCACACATATAGTGTAGCTGATACATATTCTCTCTTGCATCCAGAGTAGTACATGTGCACACATATATTCAGAACATTAACCCTATTAAAGCACTCTTAGACATCACTCTGTTTTGATCTAGGTGTCATATTTCTCTCTAGAATAATCTGAAACTGTTTTTAGTTACCGTTTATGTACAATGACAAGTTTAATATATGCCTCCACTGATCGAACCATGTGTTTGTACTATAGTTTTCCATGGCATCTAATAATAGGTGGCGTCTTTCTGTCTTGTAACTCACAGCAGGTGTGATTCTGTTGCTTGGTGTTAATAAAAAAAAATGCCAAGAAATCACGATATTGTAATGAAGTTGTGTGTGTTTGTAATAGAAGTAATTCTAAGTAATAGAATCTTGTTTCTTTAAGAATTTCTTAACAAGAGCCACTCTCAAAAGGTTAAGTGTCTCTGTTTTCCTGCTGTCTCTTTGTTTTATTCTCCACTTAACATTACATAAACTATACTATGCAACAAGAAAACTATACAAACACAAGAAACTTGATTTTTTTATTGGACACTAGTGTATTAGAAACTTGTAATTTGGAAGCATGTTTAGCACAATTAGCAGAAGTTAAATTCCTGCTTTAGAACTTTCTACCAATTCTTCTCAGAAACCACTTCAGCAATCTGTTGGGTTACAAACCCTATAAACAGGTGTCAATATGCTCACACTGTTTATTAGGATGGTGAGAGTGCAGTGAGAGCGGAAAGCAGTGAATTTACTGATGAGTGGCATTAGGAAAGCAGATTCAGACTGGTAGCTGTTCTCTGGTGACTACAATGGGTTCTTAAGGAACCTCCAGTCTAACATCTTATGGGAGTAAATGCAGACTGCCTTTAACAACAACAGTCATGACAATCAGCTGCTATTCTGAATGCGTGTATTGGTCTGTGCATCTGAATGATGTGAGTAAGGGAGCGAGAGCAGGATATAATTTCACACCCTGTGCCTCAATAACAGGCCATCAAGCCGCCCATGGACAGACACTGAGCATCTTTACTCCTCTGGGCTCATAACAGCCAGAGCCTGCTGTCCACAAAATTACAGATCATCTTCAAGATTCAGCTCAAATGCCCACCTCAGCCCTGTCATTTATTGTCCTACAATACGGTTTTGTTATAAATCCCTGTCAATCACTGGGGCACTGATGTGAGATCTAAAAACTGAATGTTTATGGAAGGAAATGGTTCAGTGTTGTCTAATGTAAGCATAATATATTGGAAATATGCAATTTGTATTTATAAACCAATGCGTTTAGTGTAATGAAAGAGTGAATGAAGATACACAAATCTTATAAAATAGTTTTTAGGTTTGTCACAACAGTCAGAAAATTCAAAGACATTGACAAACTGATAAAATTTTGCATGAATTGCAGGAGCCATTTTGTTCTAGTGCTGACAGCTGCTAATAGGAACTACTTTAAAAAGTATGAACAAATCTTAAGCACTTTTCTTACAATTTGTGTGATAAGATTGACAAATTATGGTTGTAGCTAAGAAAACACAATTACTTGATGAAAAACAATATAAATCTTTGTGACATTCATAGCGGGTAGAATATGAAAATCTAGTGTTTTTTTTTAAACTAGTGGCAAGTTGTGGACATGTTTGTTCAGTTTATTTTTGATTATATAACAACTAATTTCTTCTGTATAGGAACTCAGTTGTTGAAAATATTTGTGAGTGCAGCTATCACTGGATATTTATGCGGCGTATATTTATTATGATATTCATATCTTCCTTTCAAATGGTAAAAGGGTAAGAGGGTATATTATACAGAACTATAAAAGCCCAAGTTTTGAGAAAATTTTCTCACGCATCTCATTCAAGCAACTCATTAAAGAGTTTCAGCCCTTGAAATGTTCTCATTTCCTTTGCTCTCTGACTCTGTATCTCTCAGACAGACAGAGACAGTCATTTAATCCATTCTTCTCATTTATATTGTGCTTTCTGTGCTGTACATAATCTCTGTGTAATGTCTGAGTATAATGGGGTAGATTAATTTTGTTTACACTTCAAAACAAATGTGTATTTCTGTTGTGTATAAACAATAGTCACAAAAATACACGGCTTATACAAAATCAAAAGTGATCCTCTAAGTAATTGTATCCTGAGGTGAGATGTTGTTTTCAATATTAAAGGTGTGCAAGACTAAATGATTGACAGTTTGTTTATAGTAGAATATGTCAGCACTGCTCTTTTTAATTAAAATGGTGATGTTAAAGGTTTTTTAAAGGGCTCATATGAATATTTTTTTATAATATAGCACTTGTTTCAAAATTTTGAAACAAAATTTCCGCCCAGTGTGTAACTACAGTGTATAAATGTTCATG
The DNA here is from genome assembly GCA_036877545.1 of Yasuhikotakia modesta. NCBI lineage: Eukaryota > Metazoa > Chordata > Actinopteri > Cypriniformes > Botiidae > Yasuhikotakia > Yasuhikotakia modesta. The sequence continues at coordinate 50,098 of JBAJNP010001215.1, forward strand.
ATACTTTGTAGTTCAAATCCAAACACTTTATATCTGAAAATATCAGCACACACGGACAAAAGAAAATCCTGCTTTTATTCTTCTGCATGTTTATATCGAATATTTTTTAAAATAAAGCAACACAAAGCAACTCGCAGACACAGTGAACAGGGAATATGAGGGCATAGCCATTTAAAAATAAGAAGAGAAGTTAATTTCTGGAACGGTAGAAAAAGAATGTTTTACCTCAGGAACACACTGTAAAAATGTTTTTCTGCTTCTCAACAATCACAAGTTCAGTGGCGTGGCAACATTTTGTATTGCCTTTTCCTTTGTGGGAATAAAACAGCAGATTTTAGGTCCAGACAAGTGCTGCTGTATGCAAAGTATATACACTGCTAGAACCTGCAACTCTAAATCAAGATCATTTGCACAACACCGGGTGAGCTGTTGCAATAAATGCAATGTGACAGTTTAACATGCATGGATTTAGCAGACGGTGTTACTGTATTCAATATGACTTACAGTTCATTGACAGAATAGAGTTTAGTACAGTATATGTGTACCAGGATATGTACAGTATGTACGGTATACATATTAACAGGAATCAAACCCACAGTCTTATAAACATAATGCATTACCAGTTGAGGTATAAACCAGCTATAAATAGCAAATGAAAAGAACTGGCTGCGCTTTATAATAATGTTCTGCAGCTAGAATAAAAATATTACTTGTATGGAATATTGGAAAGTGTTTTGAGAAACTGATGAAAGTTAATAGGCTTCAACACCCATATAATAAACAGCGTCTCAGATTAACTGATAAGCACACTGACTGACCTCAATATTATGACTGCAATTTCTCTAAAAACTCTCTCTGATTCACTGCTCTGTGTGTTTCACCCCTGATTTTTCTATAAGACGTGGTCTTATAATATTAAACAATTACACTGTATTACATTTTTTAGACACACTTTATCCCAATGTTTAGGACATATGGTTATGAATGTAGCAGTAGGGCTAAGCTGTTGAGCATGCTCAGTTTGATCTCATGGTCAAGGCTAAGGAAGCCATTAAGGGCAGAATTATTACTCATATTATTACTTACTGCAGTGCTACCACATCAAGTCATGGTTTGTTTGAGATTTAGTTCAGGATGTTTTTATGACATTATTACTGAAAATTATTTTATTTTGGGAAAATGTCCTTATTCAAGCCTTTAGACCTTATTGACTCCTCAGACTGACCTCAGTCAGTTCATGACAAATGTGTTATACATCGTGTCTCTTGAAAAAGCACAACTTATTCTAATATTCATCACCACAGGTAAAAGCCAATGATTATGTTAATAAATATTTGTCGATTGTCATAATATTCACAGGGCAAGACCATGGCAGGTACTACTAAACAAGTTTAAGAAGTAAACAGAGAGGTTCACACAGGTTGCCAGGTAACTGTGCTGTGTCTGTTGACATCATATATAGATTAGCTATAGGGTCATAGCATTATTCATTAAGAATATAACATGCTGTAAATTACAGGAAACAAATGGCATGTTTATTATTTCTTTCCTGAATGGTAAATCTAACATTCATTTGGCTTTTAATAAATTCAGTGGAAATGGAAAGACTTCCGCTGTGTGGCTAAAAGAAGCCAATTACAGAACAAGCAGACTTTGGCCTCTTTGCACCTTGCCCTCAACTCTGACTTAATGAACTCTGCCATTATTTCTGCTTTTCACATATTAAAAGTCAGGTATCATATCACAACCCTTATATTGTCCAATCAGTACATTCATTTACAATATTTTTTCGTTGTCTTTATGAGTAAAATGATTACAGATCGCTCAGAAAAACTCACATGTGAATAAAACCTTTTAAAGGAAAAAATAACTGAAGATTAGGCTGCTAAAGAAATTTTCTACTCTTTATCAGACAGTTGCAGACAAAATTAATGTGTTCAGTACTGTGGTCCAGTTGCCACAGTAGACAAGTACAGAACAAGCATAAAATCAATTCTGCAAAACATTTGCTAGGCAGATATTAAGCTGAAAATGAAACTCATTCCCTACACTTGACTAATATTGTGGATGATGTTAGTGAATAATAACTACAGTAAGAAAGATTAAGCTGTACAGAGTAAATGAGACTGTGGAGACCACTGATGATGGCTGAAGAACAATGACTCAGTCCTGTTACTTGTTTTTTCTGACATAAAATGCCAGTGGGAGTTACATTCTTCTCTACCCGCTGCTTTCAGAGGTTTGAAGAATTTAACCAGAGGAGGCATTTATTGTCAGATGTTATGATGGGTTTTTCATCGTCTTTCTACAGGGATGTGAAAATGGATGACATAAGAAAAAAGACTGAGGGAAAAAGGTCTGAAAGGGTAAAATGCCTTTTTCAAAACATCTAAAGTGAAGGTTTAAATATAACAAATGTTAGTGACTAAGGCCTTGAAGCTATTTTTTAATCTGAAACTGTTTAATTAGAAGCTCTGTATTTTTTTTACTGCAAGAAAATAGACCAACCCTGATTAACCTGTCAGCTTCTTTTAAGGAAAAAACCTTTTTCCTTAATAACACAACACAACAAAATGAAAAGGAAACCTTTAAAAGCACGTAGTGATATGCCAATAAACACTTAATTGAAATGCAGGGAAGAACATATAATTGTTACACTTTCTTTGTTTTGTTTTATTTATTCAGGAAAGGTTTGAGGTAAAAATTGACCTCAAGCATCTTTGTCAACATGTCAGCAGTCACTAACCGTGTCAATTAAATGTAAAACATAATTGAGTCATTCTGTTAAACCAGAGGCACACAATAACTGTTATATTTACAACAGCTAGGCTGCATACAAGCAGAACAATCATTTCTTACAACAATTGTAAGTTGTAAGAATGTTGTTATTCATTTTTTCTACAAGTCAAACATCTATTTCTTAATTTATTTGTTTATTTTATTTTTTGTGACGCTATGTTAAGTGTCCTTGGGTGTATCAGTGGTGCTTTACAAATTAAAATGATTCTTATTATTCCAGAGATCAATTCATTATACATAGATTTAGAGTATATTGTTAGACAGCAGTATATGAGAGAACTAATGTTTTGGAATAGATCTTCACTGAAGAGAGAATGTAAAAAGTATGTTAATACTTTTGATACATCTGATCTGTATGACTTACTGTATGCAAGTAATCTTTTGACTAGCTGAAAGGCTTGTTGTAATATTTGCCTTTGTTTAATAGGAGCTATGCGGCCACAGAACACTTAACATAGACTCACAGACTGAGAGCCAAGCCTGCATGAGCAAGTTAACATATCACAGAGGTTTTTTTTTTGAGTGTGGCATTTTCCTTGTTGCTGCAGCCATGTATATTTAAAGGCAGAAAATAGGGCTTGTTTCATTTGTCGCCTTTTTGATAGAGTGTAACATTGTTTCCCTTGTGCTTGACTGGCCCCTGAACGATTCTCCCCCCCGGCACAGCGGACCTTTATTGGAACTCTATTGGTGCTTTTAATGTGAAAATGCAATAAAGTCATTTCATGCTGCATTGAGCAACCTCCACATGTTATTGCAGACCCCCTGTGTTATTGCAGACCCTCCATGACTTTCTTTAAAACGTGGGGATGAGTTGCCTATCGTTGAGGTAAACCTAGGACATGTTTGCACAATCTATACAGACCTAAAGAAAAATCTGGTTAAACTTTACATTAATAATGTTGTTAATTGCTGAATTTGATTAATTAAAAGCTCCTGATTAACTGAAGCCTTAACCCACTGCTGCATCACTGTGATTGTGTTCAGGGCTAATTGTGTAATTGTGTTTCCTTGATTCAATATTCAAATTCAGTTCCACATTCTGTCCTTTTCACACTGCACTCCTGTTTCAGAACTATAATATGATTACCAACATTTGTACAGGGGAGATTTGTACACTTGTACACATCACTGGGAGATTTTGCCACAGGATTTACTATCAAAAATGTTCACACACTATTTGGCTGTTGTTGTTTTGTCATGGAAGCCTTGCAAGAGATGTGAAGTGCTCTCCAAAGGCAATTTATTCAGAGACAAGCAGCAATGAAAAATGCATTGAACTCTAATAAGTGTGACTGGGGGCATGCAAAGATTATATGTCATCTGTGCTGGTTCAGTTTTGTGATTTAGGATGGATTGCTTTCATATCAACTGGAAACCATACAAAGGTTCACTGGTAAAAACTGCTTTCACACCAGCCAAACAAACCAAACTGTGACATCAAATTAACCCGCAGCAAACGCTTTAGTGTAAAAGTTAACTTAAAAACAAAACTTGTTTCAAAGTTTTTAATAGATCATAAAAATGCTGCTTTTCTTGCTATTTCCGTTATCTATTCGCAATACAAAAACTGGGCACAGCTACAAAACACTCATTTGCCCCTCCAGCAGTTTTTATCAGTTTCCTCAATGTTTAAGATTGTGGATAATTCTGTGATTAAGTCTATCTACATTCCGCACTTTTATCAGTCAGGGCATTTTGCATAATTTGATGACCAATAAGTATCGCTTGATGCTCTCTAGTAGACATTATATAACACACACAAGTAAAAAGACAGGAAAAACAAAGTGAACTTGACTGCATCCTGCAAAGCTTGTCAATATAATTAACTGCTTTGCCAGTGAAATAAGTCCTCTGCAGCATAGTGCAGTTTTTAAATTGTCATTGGCATTATTCAATGTGACATTTCAGAGCTCCCCACCTGTTTCAGTATTTGAGCAAATTCTGCCTAACACAGGACATCCAAATCTTTAAGTCAATAATGTTGATGTCTCATAGCAAATGCTACAGTTACAAGCCCAGAAAGCGCTTATCTAATCTAATGGCCATCTTTTTGGCCACTAAATGAAGCAGGACAGATCTGAGGTCAACAAAATACAAAATAGCACCAAGAATATTTTAGGCCCTGAACACTTAGAACATCATCAGACTTTTTGGAAGTAAAGCATTTTATTAAATACAATAACAAATACTTTCCCATAATGCATCAGGCATAAGTCAACATGTTATTATTATTTGTCCTGATTCCAAAAGCTTTCCAGGCAACATTAGTGACACTATACTTTGTATTTGTTATATGCTGTTATTATTGGAATGCACTTTTCATTGATTTTTTTTTTTGTGCATTCTTAGTGTGGGCTAGATTGTAAATAGGATCTGAAAAACAAGCACATTATATCTAATTTGATGAAACTGCTCCATTTGGTCATTCAGCTGAGTCTGTCAGAACTGATTCCAAAATGTTTAAATTGTATGTGTAACTTTTAATGGTTTATGAGATTCATACATTTTGTTATTGCCGTTTTCAAAGAATTCACATGAGATTGGAACTTATTGGAAATCAGTGGAGCTGAGTCGAGGTTTCACACATCAAAAACCTTGATAGGAAAGCCAGAGTACAACCAAATATACACAAAATCATCCCATTTTAATTGACTTGATATTGTTGCCATTTAATTCCCTGTTTGAACTTTCTCTATATAATACCTTGATTCTTCAATTTCAAGTCTCTTGACACATTTTTCTCTTCTCCCTATTTCAAGGTCTTTATTCTCTTTCCCATTTTACCTTTACTTTACATTTATGTTTGTTTTTATGCTTATAAGTTGCAAGCATTTATCTCCTCTAAAAGCTGCAAAGCTACCTTTTTGTCAGTGTTCTTGTTGTGTGTAATTCAGTCATTATGATGAAAGAATCACTGTCAGCTTCTGAAATTAACATCATAACACCATTAGCGCCTTGACCACACATAAATTAAAGTGAAGAAAAGATGTCTGTGATTAAATAAATTGAATAGACTTTAATCATCTCTTATTATTGAACGGCCTTGATTGGAAATGATGTTGAGAGGGAAAGTGAATGACAGTGGTGGAGTTGAAGGGCTGAAAGCTTCTAGAGAGGGAGGCGAGCCACACATCAGTATGGTATCATGGCAACAGAAACAGATGGAGATGGGGTGGAAGACGTGGGTGTCAAAAAAGGCTGTGCTTTTCACAGAGCCTGGATTTAGACAGTGTGAGAAAGACTTTGACAGATAGATGGACAGACACTCCGAAAAACATGCACACGAACATTCATTTACATTCAACACGACACCGACCACGCGGCCGACTCAGATAATGAACTGAGTCACTCTCTGTCCTGACCATCACAAAGTCCTGTTTACAAAAACATTGACATGAGCAATATGTGCAAATAAAACACTGTAAAACCACTGTATGGTTATTCAGAATATCCATTCACATTTGTGATTGAAACTGTATCATTATTGGGGCTAAATGTCCCAGTTAGGAATAAATTAGGAGAGAACTGGGATGCAGAATTTGAATTTATGTAGAATTTGAAAGGATTTAAATTCAAAGGAATTTTAGTATAAATTACCCCAAAAGTTACATAGCAAATAAGGCATTTTCAGATATTTTGTATGTCTTTAAATGCTACTGTTGCTCTCTCTGTTTATCCTGCAGATGCCCTTGTTGTTCTGGTGAAACTGCATTCAGTGATGCACAGAGCAGCTACATTTGTTCCTCTATATCTGCAGACTGCTGGTGATGTCACATGACAGGATGTCAGCATGGAACATGATATAAAGCAGGTGAGATGTTTCCACTGACTTTCATAAGCATCAGAAAACAAACCGCTGGTAAACAAGAACTGAGTCATGCATTTAGAAGGATCATGTCGAGTTTATTTTTGCAAATGCACATGCCTTTCTGATAACTATGACGACTAACATTTTAATTCTATTTTTTGCAGCGGTATACGTTTGTCACTGTACAACATCATGCTGAGAAGCTGAAACGTTGAATATCTTTTGTTGTCACAATAACTTCACATTTAAGAAAACAATTGCAAAAAGCTGTTTTGATTATTACTTTGAAATATTACATATTTAATGTATTTATGATATTTTGTATTGTTTTATGATATTTCATTTGTCAAGAGAAAATAATTATTTAAAACAGTTTATAATAGCTTGTATTCACAACAGTACAGTTTTTTAGAAAAAACAACTCTTTATAGCTATATAACTTTCTTTTAGGATACATAATTCATTTGTTTCAGAAAAACTGTGAAATTAATTAAAACAGTGACACTGTTGCCTGAGTTAACTCCTTAAATTTTCTCATACAGGGTTTGAGGGATGATATGTGTTGTCTGTTCCCAGGGCTGGCCAGTCCGATATCATTCCCCGCTTTAGTTATATGACCTCAGACTCATTTAATTTAGCTGGAGAATATTTATTGAGCATGAACATTTCAGAGAATTTTTCGCCTGTAGTCAGCACCAAAGTGGTCATAATATTTTTGAACGTTACCTTAAATTACATCACTTTTTCATTGCCCCGTAAAATGGGATACAAACCAAGACAATTGCGCTTGGCTGTGGTGGCGCTTCCTTTGGTTTTTTAATTCATTATGCAATTATATAAATGAAAGCAGATTTTTTTCTAAAGAACATGATTCATTGTCTGAAGTGAATGTTCCCTGTGCAGTACGAGCAGAGCTCAATAGACAGCATTTGTTGTATAATGTCAATTACCACAGAAAATCGACATTGTGCCACAAATGCTGCCGATTAGGCTTATCTTACATTAAACCATTAAAATACATTTTAAACCTCCATTTTCCAAGGATTTCTATCAGTGTTTGCCATATATACAGATTCAAAGACAGCAGACACCAAATGTCTCAAGAGTGGAAATGAGTGGGGGTGGATATAGATTTGTGAGGGCCTGCAATTAAGATGGAGTGAGACAGGGGAGGGCCGAGATCCCAATAAGACCCTGCTGTTGTGTAATTACATGCTCTCTGCTTCTTATTGAGTGGATCCAAAGATCTCAGGTCAGGTGGATTTATGAAGGGCCAGTGTGGCAGCAGGGGGCACTTGAAGGTAAAGCGTCACCCCTGCCTAACAGCTGCGACCACATCTATACACAGCTGGATTTATGAGAACAGGACCATGTCCCTAGGGCTGACCCCAGAGCAGTGAGATACAGGTGAAGATTGGAATGAAATAGAAGTGAATTCTGCCTCTTCAGCCCAGGGAATTGGTCAAGAAATCCAGTTCAATGATGACAGGAAGTGGTTCCAGTAGGTATTCAGAACAGCCCACACATAATAACACACAACAGACAGACACATAAAGAAGAAAAAAGGATGTGGGAGGTGTGAAATAAAGCTGTATCCTCATTTAAAAGAGAGGTGTCTATTCCAGGACCTTCGCGTGGATGTTTGCGTGCCTTCCTGGTGAAAAGCCGGTTCCCCAAAGGTTTGTATGACTCTTGCTCTTGATAGATCGCAGCCAAAGAGCCGTACGGGGTCCTGGACATCAGAGACACGGAGACAGGAGAACCTGAGAACATTTTGGCAGAGATAGCTGAAGATAGACAGGGAAACGGGGAGAGAGGCAGAGAGAGAATGGGATTTTCTGAAACATGAAAACTGCAAAGGGTAGAGACATGGTGCAAGAGGTAACAAGATTTAGAGGGAGAGAAATGGAGAGAAAGTAGAAAGAGAAGGAGGTCTCAGATGGAGAAGACGAACGAGATAGAGCGAGTAATGTGAATCTCTTCTATTATAATAACCTGGCTGAGACTCTTGGTAGTGAGACCCCTGGCTTATCTCATCTTCAGCCCAGAATAAAACCCATTCTAAAGAATTGAAACAATATAAAGAAAGGTTACCGTGCCCAGCATCCGTGACACCCCTAGTTAGTGGGAAGCAGAGGAGTAGCATAAAAATGCATAACACGCTGCTGTGCTGAGATCCCACGTGTACTGCTCTGATTGCCGGGCAGCACAGAAGAGCTGAAGATATCACGCTGTGTCAAAGTAATCTAGAGCAACAGATGTAGCGAAGGATAATCGTGTCCGTAAATCCATCACATCTTGGCACTTTATTTCATTACGTAGATCTTCTTTATTCTCTGGTATTTGTTTTCTCTTTTTCTTTGCTGGATTAGAGGCAATTTGACTTTAATGTCTCTTCAGGCTAAACAGATTAATGCTTGTAATGACTTCCGACAGCACGCGAGCACCTGAGTCACTTAAATTTAAGAGAAAATGGCAGTTTGGGTTAAATTGTTCCTATGATGTCATGTCAGTTGCTTTGTCTGGTTTCATCTAAGCTTCATATCGAGGCTGCAAACCCTGTTGCCTCAGGGGACGATATATAAGCAGTGAGAAGCGACGGGGGACTGGAGACCGTGGCTTAGACGCCTCTGCTCATCTATGCCCACAAGTTCAACATCTTCTCTGGTTCTTGAGGGAGAGTTTTAAAAGAAAAGACTGCCAAACAGCTCTAACTTACTGGCACTGAGGCTGCCAGCACTGATAATTCTGCCCCTAAAGTGTAATTTCCATGCTGTACCCTTTGTCTTCAAAACAAGTCAGATGAGAACAGTTTAACTCCAGCCAGTAAAGCATTTGGATCTGTATACAGCCCTGCTTAAGACAAACAGCACAGCAGAGATTCATTATGAACAAATTGTACACTTGGAAAACTTGGAATGGAGATAATGAAGAATAGGAAGAAAAGTACATTTCATCAATAGCTTACAGACATTTGTTTGTTTTGTGCTTGTTGATCTATGTAGTTTGTGCCAGTAGCAAGGAGATGTAGATGTAATGACATATTTCAGCTGCAAACTGACATTACTGGATGAGCCAAAGCTACTGTGATGTTACTCCTGCTTGTTGTGTTTATAGTGTTTCCTGTTAAATGAAATAAACCTATGTAATAAACATATGAAAGTTGTCTCTGCACAACATGGTATAAGAGAACAAATATATCAGTTTAAACTGAGGAAAATATCTTAGAGATGGATGACAGCAGATGGATTAGTATTGTGTGTGTAGTAGATAAAAAACATAATTCTGTTTATATAACGAATATAGCAATTTTTCATTTTATAATTTTACTATAAAATTATAAAAATTGTCATTTATATTTTAAGGATAAGTATAAAACTAATGATTTTATTATGTGTGTGAAATTGTGTTATTGACCACCTTTGTGTGCCTTGCCAATATATCCTTCAGCTTCGTTTTTGTCTCATATCAAGTGACAAGAAGTACCAGCTTCCTCTGGCTGGCATCCAAACTTAGCATATTTCAGCAGAAATATATCATTATTTATGAGTTTGTCTGGCAACACAACACAAATATAGCAGTAAAATGCAATTTGTCCTGTGGGGGAGAATAGCCACGATCTCTGAGAACACAACAGCCCATCTCAGGAAGCTGGAAGGCAAACACAGTGCCACAATATTGATGGCAAGAGATCCACATGCTAATGACTGCAGCCAGGTCGGTACACCAGACAAACAGCAAACACTAGAGACCTGCTTATCTTCCTCTGAGGCATTAGCACAGAGAGCTGAACATACTCATAGCAGGGCATGCGCTGGAGGAAGTGCTGTAACCCACTGAATCTCGTTCTTTGCACAAAATAATTGACAGAATCCAGGTGGTTAACAATGGGACCGTCAAAAGCAAAATTGCAGGCTGTTCCTCAGGATGCTTGTTTATATATAGCAATGCTGTGAAATCCATTCAGTATTTGAATAGTTTTAAACTGAAAGGCTTAGGGAAACAAAACGTAACTAAATAAATAAATAGAACAACCACTGTGGAACTAGCATTAACAAGGATGAACTAGCGCAGAAACTAAAGCAAATAAAACTAAATATTAATAGTTGTTTCTATAAGATAACATGTAAAAGTGTAACCAATTAGTTGCTAAAAAAGTAACTTTGGTAAAGTAAGTATGTAGCCAGTTGTACTTCAGAAATCTAGTTACGTGACGGTGGTCCACACATCAAACCATGTTTTTTTTAACTGAGAAGTGAGAAGACTCATTAAAACATCTATATATGATTTGAGTGAAGTTAAGGGAAGCTGACTAATTAATCCACACGGTTAACTGCAACATTCTGTACATTCTACAATCTGTTACTTTGACCTTCTCGCTTTTGATGACTTGGTAGTCACAGAATTGGGTTGTAAAACAAGTATATTGCATAAGCTGCACCATCATCTTGATAAAGCTACAAAAAGTTTGTGACATGCAGAAATGTGATGTTTCATGTCTCCCAGACGAGGCTACAGGAGCTTCCAAACACTTCTTGAAAGTCTGCAGGCTTCCGTCTCAGCTAATCAGTCTGCATTGTAAGCAGTCCTCTCAGGCTATTAAGACGATCTCCAGTCATCCGTGGCTGGAAACCTCAGGAGTGAGATCACCAATCAGCAGGTCCTGAGGACTCACTGTAAAGGGCAAGTCTTCAAAAAGATCAACTCACAACACCAGGGGAGTATTTGTTGGTTAATTAATCTTGTTTAAAGAGCTCTGGAATCTGTGTGCAGACCTTTTAACTAAATATCACAATGATTGTTTGCTGGTTTAAACTATTAAGTCTAAATACACACACAGTGTTCTTTGAAGACAACAGGTGTATCAAAACATTTGAGAGGTATAAATGTTTTAAAGACTGTTACTAAAACTCTTACTAAAAGTCCCAGGGTGCAAATTATTAACTTTGGCTTTTCTTGAGGTGTTTACAGAACTGAAGGAAGAGATACTTTAATCAGTGGTTAAAGCCCTTCTTCTGCATTTTCATATAATCCTGGTTGTTGAAGAGAGAAAGACCTTTTATCTGATGCTGCCAGTGCAGGTGGGATCAATAGCATCTTGGCCTGAGATTGTGAGACAGTTCCTGGATCACAGCCTCCTCCTTTTCTAACTCCTATTGATCTTCATTACTTCTGCTGGACCCTGGTGCCTTTCCCAAATCCTGAACAGCCACAGCAGCCGAATGCGTCTTTCCCACACGGTCATCTCTATAATAAACCACTGATCCATTAGTGATTCATCTGGAAATGAATACAGTCACAGAGAAGTTTTGGAAGTGTCTTAAATCATAACAATCAAATGCTGTTTGTTGTTTATTATCTACATCGTCAGTTCTTCAGATATAGATATAAGCTAATATATTTTTCAGATATGTTTCCTATTTCTGTATTTATTTTTATATATTTTTCTGATATTTCTGTAATAATATTTTGTTTTATGCTGTATTTTACTTTCTCATTTTCTTGTATCTAACTTTGTGGGTGTGTGTGTGTTTCATTAAACACTTTATAAACCATTTTAAAATTATTCTATATTAATAAAGTTTGTAAAATGTTGTTTTATATATCTGTTTTATCAGTGCACTTATAGAGTGATGTAAACATGTTTTCTCCGATGTATCGCTCTGTCCACAAGGTGACTTTCAGTATGTGAAATTATTTATGCATTCACTAGGTGGCCAAATATGAGATCGTATTGAACATAAATCTTGCTTAGTGAGCCATGACTGTCTGAATTATCACACTCATTCCTTCTTTCACTGTTCATTTAATACACCAGACCCCTACTACTCCAAAACTGACCTGTTTGATAGTTGTATCAAGATGTGATGTATTGCAGTAGAACCAGCACAGCATAATTTTGCCTATGCGATAGCACAGGTGACACCTTAGCTCCATAAAGCGCGCCAGGCGGCTCCCAAAGAAACTGATTAAAATTATGATGACTTTCACTTAATAAGTGATGATAAACTAGTCCACTGTGTCTTCAGATTAGTCCGTGGCTGATGCAGCAGCCGTCTGTATTCCCCTCTTCTGATATTCCCTCTCTTTCCCGTACAGAGACTGCAGCTGTGAACTCACAAGGTGAAATAAAATGGCCGGTTAAAACAGAAGAGTGATAACCAGAAGGTACAGAAACTAAATGAGAGCGGTTTATTGAATGGCAAAGCTCTAAGGTGCCATTCTCTCTCACAATGTAAGGCTAATTCAATTCCCTTCGTTGTCCTATCAAAGAGTGCTTAAGACCGCGCTACATCAAAGCCATTCCGGAAAAGGCGGAATGATTGTAACTCAATTGTGGCTGTCCCATCATTGATTGCATGCTGGCATAAAGTCGAGAATGGAGACAAAACACTTTCCTGTCCTTCCTGGGACTTTGTAATCACAGTTCTGATGTTTCAAGTCTGTGAATCATCCACTAATGCAAACAGAGCCCGATGTGAACCCTGCGTGGGTCAAAAACAGCTCTTACAGGAAAAGCAACTAGATGTGCTTAAATAAGGGCCTTCTCACAGAGTAGGTCACGTGAAGGAGGCCGGTGTAGTTAGCCGGTTCTGCCTTAATTGGCATGTTGTACAGTGAATAATAAATGGTGTTATGGTGCATGATATCTCTGGAGTACTACAGTATTCTTTTATTCATCTTCTTTTTCAGAGATGAAATATCCATAAGGCCCCAGCCTCATAATATTTTTCCTGAACACCAGACTAATTTACTTTACCAGGTCCTCACGCTGTACACACTTGACTTAATAACAAGTTGCAAACTCCCAGCACGGATTAGCGGTTCAGAAACAGACTCTTAACTTTGCACTTCATATTGATCAGCTTGGAGTTTTCCATTACTTGAGATTTTAGGTAAAATGTGGGGCTTATGCTTAGATTCATGAACCCTTAAAGAGGCTCGTTGTGAAGGCAGTCAGTCCATTAGCACAGCTGGTGTGTGTTCAGTAATTTATGCATCAGAAGTCATGGAGAAATCAGGTCAGAAAGAAGAACTCTTCACGGGGCCTGAATTTGACAGGCCTGGTCCAAGCAAGGCATTTTCTACAGATTGCATCAGACCATCTTTTCACAGGTGGGGGTAATCTGGTTGAAAGGACAGAAATGTGTTCAAAATGCAGCTAAAGTGCTCGACCTTAACACGGACTGCTCACTGATTCTTGAAATATAGGACAAAACACATCCCACAATTTCACACGACATTAGTTACGTGTGTTTGTCATTCTGGTTTCCCCATGACCTACTTTCTCTGTGTTATATTGATCACTTATTATGTTCACCTGCTGCTTCATTAATTAACTCAGTTCCTTGTTGGTTTGGTGTATATTCTCCTTGTGTTGAGTTTATTGGTTCTGTCTCACATCAATGTTAAAATGTGTCCTTGGTTCACAACAGTTTTATGCATTAAAGATTTCTTTGCCTTGATTCACACACAAATGCAAACATGTACACATAGATCACTGCCTGTCTGTGTCCACAAGACAGCTACAGCCAAACTGAAGTTCTGAACAAACAGCTGACTGAGTCTCTCTGATTGCCATAGCAATTAAAATCTGGCCTCAGTCTGGCATCTGCTGTCTTGACCACACAAAAAAACAGGCTTAAAAACTATAGATTATAGCGATTACACACCAAATCACACAGCATTGATATACCACAGAATACATGCCTTGCATCTGATATTTAAAACTTTGAACTGAACAGTTTAACTTGACAGAAGAAAACTACAGTTTAAGATGTTTTCAATAAAGCTATGTTTTTGGACACTGCAACTTTTCTACATTTTTCACAAATTGCATTTTTATTTCAAAGTAGTTTTTAAGACAACAACATGTTAAATTGTGCAACAAAGATGAAATATTAAATGATTTTTAAATGATCAAATAGCAATGTAAACCATTTATCTCACATCTTTAAGGATTACTTAAAGATGCGCATTTGCTAAGGAAAACTCCAGAGCTTTGCAAGGCTTTGGGGCCCTATTTGGTTTTGCGTAAATGCTGCGTCACAATCGCTCTGCTGTTGTCATGACACTCAGTGTTCATCATGTTTCAGATGGCTGAACACAAGCATCCACACAGTCACTGTACAGTGTAAAGAAATCTGTGTACAATTAACTGGAGAGAAAGAAACACCAGTCACAATTTAATACACAAATACAGTAAGTGTAACAAAACAGACCACACAATTCAGTATGCAAATATCATTGGGAAAAAAGCATTTGAAAATGTAATTGTTTTTAACACCTAAAACCAAATAAAAAAGCACGTCTAAGGCCTGACCTTATCTTTAAAATGTCAGTTGCTTCCCAGAATCCCAGAATACAATTCTTTTCACATTTATATTTTAACTGCAAATAACCTAAAGACTCTCAGCACGCAACTCTGCCCACTGAAGTGCAGTCAGGCCACTGTTCCATCTTCCTTAGGCAAAAACATACACTCTCACAGAGACATGTCTGCTGAAAAGAGTGAGCCACAGATCTGTCATAACACAGGCCAGCAAAGACATTTCCCCTTTGTCATAGCAGTTCAACAGAAGCTCTGTGTAGCAGCTGGCATTTGGGTTACCAGGTATGACAAGAGGATGCTCTGCCTTAGCAGGACACATCTGCATTCACCTGAGGTCTGACCGAGATGCTTTGTGACAGCTCTCCTTTTCTCTTCCCATTGATACAACCCCGGCTGTCCCCCAGTTCAGAAGAGCACAAGTCTTGACTGCTAAGTCACTGTCTCTCTTACACAGTCTGTTTGCCAGTCTTCCCTTGAAGACTATGTCTTGACTATATGTCTTGAATATGTCTCCTACATTCTATGTTTCTTCATATAGGGTTTTAATCTTGTTCATTCTGATTTAAAATCCCTGATTCTGCCACTACTAAAAATTCTTTGTCTTACTGAAGATTTCAGGATACAGTAAATAGCATGAAGTCTAAATATATTATTCAATATATTATTATTTATATATTATAAAGCATTGCCAAAACACTGCTAACAATTTAGCAGAAAGCATCTAGGGTACAACCCAGATTTTTAAGAGACATTCTTGAAACAGAATTTTAACAGGGTCTGCAAGTAGCTTTAGATGGGTCTGCAAGTAGCTTTAGATGGCTTTATTTACGTTTTAAAGGTGTGTTTATTAAATTACACACAGTGTCCAAATGACAGTTTCATTAAAACTGAGCCACAAGTATAAAATAATCATGTAGTTTTTTCCTCTCAGCTTGAGGCTGAGTTGTAATTCCTGCTTTTTCACGGCTTTAGCGATAACCTGCTGCTTTCTCAGAAATGTTGATGGGAAGGTAAATGGAGCAACAGCTTCCTCTAGTGGCGCGTCATAGGAATTACCCAACACCCCCTCTGCTCTACTGACTTCACTAATTACGTGTTCCTCATAATGACGTCATTTCTGTGACAACTATATGACAACTATATTTTGTAAGAAAATGAAACTTGGAAAATCATAGACTATATTTAGAATGAATTTTAATGTAAAATATTATTAATGAAACAAAAATTATCCTGTGATCTATCTATATATATATATATATATATATATATATATA
>JBAJNP010001216.1:0-66296 GCA_036877545.1 Yasuhikotakia modesta
GTTCCATTGTGGCCCATGTGGTGCTGCTGCATCGCCGCTTGCGTGACTTGAGGTTGTCTGTACGAGGCAAGAGGAGCCCCCAAGTTGTTCCCCTCCATACTCACTTTTTTGTAGCTCTCCTCAAGAGGACTTAAGATATCGGATACAGAAAAAGGAGTCGTATGCTTAGGGCTCATCGACATTGTTCTGTGTTGGAAAGGGAGAAATTAGAAGGCAAGGCAATCTTTCCTTCTTTTTTGGCCAGCTCTTCTTTTCCTGTTGTTTCACCGTCGCTGCAGCGGGATGGAAACGTAAGAGTGCGCACTGGAGTCCGCCTTAATTGGTTTGAGTGGGAGCTCGAAGCTGACTTTCGTTTGTTTTAGCTTGGTGCCAGGTTTAAGGCTTCCATCAGAGGCGGGGCGTCAGCAGCCAGGGCAACAATGCAGAGCAGCGCTATCATCTGTGCACCTACGCACAATTTCTATTTGCGGTCTTAAACTAGCCCTGCCATCCCCCAACCACGAAAACATTTACACATGCAACAACACTTGCGTAAATTTGACATGCTCATAGTTCATTTTAAACGTATGCGTGATATTTTGCTGCGGTGATGCTTGCAAGAACGTCAGTGAACACAAAGGATGAAATATTGATAGTTGGAGTGATGTTTATAAGGACCCCTTGATATGAGTGCATATGCGGACTTTGAGAACCACTCAGTTTCTGAAAAAAGCTTACGTTGAACTACTGACTTTTAATGGCCACAAGAGGCTACTGGTGATTGCAGGCGTGTTTGTATTAATGCTCCATCGTACTCAGACATGCAAAAGGGCCCTTGCGACGACTCAGGAACACTGACTGACAAATAAATAAATACATATGCGCTTGTTAAGAGGCCAAGTAAATGATTAAGCTTTTCTTGATATTATAGTACATAGGCATCGTGTCGTCTAAATTCCTATCCACCCGGTTTAGGCACGCGGTACTGAGGAAAATGAACTCAGAAGGAAGAGAGGCTCTCAGGTAAAGTTAACGACGCGGAAACAACCTCAAGTCCCGAAGAAGCTGCGCTAAAGTTAGATAATTCCTACCTAGCCGGTGTGTCTCGTTGTGACCCACTAGAACTTGTTTATTGCTGAGAAGCATTTTTTGCACAAAATGTAACCTTACAGACTTACTTGTTTTCACTATTAACAATAATAACAATTACAGTAATACAAAAATGAGTAAAATTTGTGAAGCTATTATCTATGTTTTCAGCTATTATCTATGTTTTCAGCTATTATCTATGTTTTCAGCTATTTAAAAGTTTTGGGATACAACGATTCAATTATGCAACTAATGCCAGCAACTAAACGCTAATAATAGAAATTCAAATAATAATAAAATTAATGATAATAAAATGCACATTTTCTATTTTTCTCGTCTAGTAAAGACACAGCAATAGTAGTTCTACAATTAGTTTGGCACGTCATTTTCCGTATTTTTAGATAAAACCAAGGACTGTGCAAACTGCAAATTGAAGGCAAATAGAAACAGTGTAAACTATTTTAACGATTGTTTTGTAATCTGGTTTGCTCCAGTATGTTCCCCACTAAACGCTTCAACTGAACGCTTTCATATTTGAACGTAGACGAGGTTAAACTAAACGAGGTTATCGTTTTTTAAGTGTATTTTATTAATTCATTTTTTGTTTTATTTAATTCATTTATGTGGCGCATTAAGGCGAAATAAACATTTAATATATTTTATATGTTCAGAGTTCAGAAAAGATGTGGTTACCGACAGGGCATAAAGTTCAACATAGTAAAAGGGGCCCACAAAGAAAAGCGACCGCGAAACGGACCGAGGAGCCCAGCAACGTCACTATAGCTCGGTACCCAGAAACTCTCGTGGCGCCCCTTCATCAAAAATGATGAATCAAAAATGGCATTCGTTGTTTTTTTACTTATGTCTTTAAGTTCAACTTACTATAATAATTTCATGTTATCTGCTTGAACAAAGGCCACCTTTAAACTTTAGTAAAACATATTACACCCCCAGGATGCGTGTTTTATTTTTTCTGCTTTCGTTATTTTGTTAAATGTTATGCATTTATTTAATTTTGCGTTTAATGGAAGGTTTTAAAGTGTCATTTGAAATAACCAGCGTTCACATGTCTCAGAAACGCAGGCAAAGGTCGAAACATGCAAGAAAAACAGCGTCTTCTGGTGGTTGAAATATAAACAACAGCATCGCTATTAAAGGTGGCTAGACCAATAGTTTTATTTAATGTCAGCATGTATACAGTTTAGGAGAAACACAGAACATTCATTCATTTCCAACCCCCAAAATACATAATACAATACATAGCGCTACACTTCAGTAATTTCATTTAAGAAAATCGTAGTTATAATCGTAATTGTAGTTAGCTTGTACTTTTAGTGGTATAGGCAATTGTATCCTCCTACTGATCCTGTCAACTGACCCTTTAACTAATAAATGCCTTAGTTCAAAGTTAGCGCAGGTGGGTGTAGTTTGTACATAAATTGTGCAATTATAACAATTAGAGTCAAAACTATGGGGTGTCCATTAGGTGTTCGGTCTACTTGATCCGGCCCACAAAAGGCTCTTAATTATCTTAATCAGCGCCGCTAGTCTTTGCTGGAGCGCGGCTATAGTGCGCAATTAACAGTAATTAGTTCACATTCTCTTGTTCCTAATATCCTTTTCTAACTGAGCAAAATGCGACTAACGCTCGCGCAGTTACACACACACACACACACACACACACACACACACACACACACACACACACACACACACACACACACACACACACACACACGTATGTATACATATGTGTGTATATTACGTTTATTGATATATGGTAGATATAAAGTGCATTTAGCGCAGGCTACGACTACTGCTGCAAGCTACTGCTATTACTATTACTGATGCTCATTCTTTGCAGTAAATATTTACTGCAGGTAGAAAACGTCTAACTTAAGTCGTAAGACGGTGCTCCTATGACACCTAGCGGACAGCGGTAAGCATGCACGTTCAGTTTTGTGAGTTGCAGGTCACTCGTTTCTTTCCGTGCCCTGCTATCAAACCGCCTCATGAAGCTGTTAACCTCAAGAGGGCAGAATAGCGCAGCTTAGATGGACGTCGCAAATTGCTACTGTTTCTGTTACTTTTTAGTTTCTGTTAAGCTTTGCAGTGTAATAATGTTTYATGGTTTTATCTAACCGAGTGATGAACACAATAAACCCTAATAACATAAAGACGTTAGATTAGAGCCTCTGCCAGGTGGTTACATATCATCCCATAATACTCTTATTCAATGTACTAAAATAATTCAGCATCCTTGTTTTTGTGTTGCACATTGTTTATTTTATATGTATAGTTTTGCTAGTCTGTCAGCAAATCAGTGTCAGTGGTCGTTTTAGTACAAAATGTTCAGAATCGAGACGTCAGTTCGCCGGGGCGTCTCATTCTTTTCAGTATCTCAATGTAAGCATGAATTGTTGTGTTTTGGTGCCACGCCATAAGTTGTTTTGGCTACGCCTCGCTATAAACTAATGAGGACCCCTAAAGGCCTTTGTCACTCCCAATACCCAGTGACTTTAAAACTCAATTGTCCCGTTAAAGCCCATAAATTTGTCAGCCCGGGACTGATTAAACATCACGAGAATTGAGACATTGTGGATTTTGTCTAGGTCCTTTTGCTAGCCACACAATGGTCCATTCAGAAGATGACACAAAAAAGTGTTTAAGGCAAGATGCAGCGAGGAGAGCGCTTCGGTCGGTCCCTTCCATATGTAGTACAAGATGGCCTGAGACAGGACAAAGGACCAGGTGACAAAGATGATACTAACTGGGAGGGTGAGGGTGGGACGTGTTGTAGTGTGGGACGACACGTCCCACGCAGACAATGTTAACAACCAATTTTCTTTATTCACCAACACGTTAAATATAAGTTAAAGGTGTAGTTTATACATAACATAACTTGTACATGGTACTACATTTTTAAACATGGTATGAGCTCAAACGAATTAAAGCTAATAAATAAGAATTTGAGTTTCAGATGAAAGTTTTCACTCAGGCAGGATTTTAGTATTGGCTGGGCATATTATACTTTTTCGTCAATGTTTACATACTATGTTAAGGCTCCTTTTGTTAAGCTGGTTATTTTCTGTTGGGCTAAAGTGAACGTCTTAACATTACAAAAGCCACTCATCTCTTGCTGCGCGCTAGTTTTTACGCTCCTTTCGGTCCAACGCGAAATCTTTTATACAAACACCAAGTAAGATTCGCGCGGATTGATAGAATGATAAACGAATTATATTAAACGATAAAGACTTTGGTATTTCCTTTTAAACTATAATGACATAACTTTATTTTTTGTAATTGTAAAGTTATATGGAAAATGAATGAAAATGTTCAGGGTTCTAACATTTTTATTGATGTCATTTAATCAAAAATGAAAGCATCTATTCTCTTATTTATCTGTGTACAACATAACAATTAAATATAAACGTTTGGTTTAGAACAATACAGTTAAAATGAACTCTGAGTATCTAGGTTACGCACAAACACCTTGCAAACCCAAAGTATATAGAAAATATGTGCAAACAGCATTTATTTACTTATTAACACTAAAAGTTCAATCTATCAGATCTAACACCTTATGTAAAGTACAAACAACTTGAATCATGATGAATCCATAGGGTCCATGAAATTGTTCGGAGGTCTCAAAGTCTCACCAAACACAAAAGCGATGCCGCGCGGCCGCTGTGTTGGTGAAGTGCTGGTAAGTGGGGAAAAGCGCGAAGGGTGTCTGTTGATGCGAAGACTGGAAACTTTGAACGCTGAAGGGCGAGGATGAGGATGGTACTGTTGTTGGAATGATACAGCGTACTTTGTCTGTGTCGATATTGCAGTTCTGATAGGGTTTGCCATCTCGGACCAAAATTGGCACCACAACTTTACGAAGCACGGGAGCATGATTGAGGTCACTGGCGCACTCTATCCGCGCTCTCTTCATTTTGTATCTGTGGTTTTGAAACCAGATCTTCACTTGAGTCGGCGTCAGTCGTAGCAGGTGCGCAAGATGCTCTCGTTCTGGTGCAGACAGGTAACGCTGCTGACGGAAGCGCCTCTCCAACTCATAAGTTTGAGCCTTGGAGAATAAGACACGACGCTTCTTCCTCTTCTCGTGTTCTGTGTCTACGGAGAGCACATCAGGCCCGGTGGAGTCTGGTGACGGCTCAATGTTGCCCTCATCTGACGCTAGAAAGTTATGATAATAAAATCATTAGCCTTAGTTCCATCTTATATACCATCCATATATTCATCTTGTTGTGTCCATAAGTAGGTAGTAAATGTTTTACATTTACCAAAGGCTAAAAGGTTCTTTTAGAAACATAAGGAAACGTAAGAATTTGAAAACCTGTCCATGATGTGTATAACGTTTATATATGGCTAAATAGCTAAATAGTTTATCAATTTTATGTTAGGAAACATAGTAGTATTGCAGAATAATATAATGGTATTGATCTATTTAAAATGCTAGCATTCAAAATATAATTTTAAAAAGTATGTTTTAACAACTTACAGATGCAATGACCTTTGTCGTTTTCAGTCCAAGACGAATAAGACGAGACGGAAAGTGAGTCAACTGGAGAATGTCGAGCGATGCTATCAGTGTCATTTTCTGGCAAATCCAAAATACTTCTCACGGTGAAACTGAACTTGTTAGAAATAGCCATTTGTAACGCTTGGTCGATGTCAACTCTAGGACTGTTCCTCAGCCCGTGAGAGCTATCCCGGTTGCGCAGTGCTGAAGTGATGCGTGCGTTTTCAAGACGCCGCTCCAAGTGACAATGTGTACACTGATGTCGTGGTGTTTATATAAACAGCACTTGGTTGCTGCTTTGAGGCCTCTCCTCCTTATGGGTGCTAAGTACCACAGTGACTCGAGTACTTAAATCTCTAATGGTAGGTGTAAACTGGTCAAAGAATAGCCCGTTACTTTTACAATAATGGTGGGTAACACTCTTCATCATTAGTGATTCGTACGAATTCACGAAAAGTGGGAAACAGATAATGGTAATTGTTAAGGCTGAATCACGCCTTGGGTGGCAAGTAACAACAAGAACCCCCCCCCCCCTTCGTCCCCCCGCTCAAATAATATATCGGATATTTGCATACAAAGTGGTCCATTAGCGTGTCATAGTTGGTTTTCCTAATTCGTTTATTGAGTATTTGTCGTTTATTGTAAGTGTTTGATACCAACGCAGGCTATATGCACACACTGTCATTCCCACGGTATTTTATGATAACAAATGAAATCTACATCGGTGGACTCAAGAGATAGACGTATATGCGCAAAGGACACTGTAACAGGAAGTATAAGGGACTGTAGGTGTTAATAGCACAATTTATAACTTTTGCTATAAAAATTATTGCTTTTAACTCATCATCCATACAATGACACATAGTACAGTTTTGTAGTTTAATGTATTTAGTTAGGTATTAGTGTCATTAGATGAATTCGAGATGTGTGGTTTTGTATAAGGTAAGTTTACAATAGGCTTTGTTATAGTAAATTGGGCATAGGCCTAAAGATGGAGGCATAAATATTTCCTTATGGTCTGTTATGTTGCCATACTCGAGAGCCGCAACTCACTATCAAAGTGCACGGGGCATCTCGGTTCCGATGACGCCTGAGATTGGCTCGTCTTAGAGCGCGCTCTGGATGACTGCGTAGACAATCCCAAACAGAGCGGGTATCCGTTCTCGTCTAGTCGTCCTGGGTGGTCGGGCGAAAAAAGGAACACAAATACATGCCAACCAGCGATCGGGAACAAAAGAGGGAAATGTAGCCCGCGTCCGAGACCCGTTGGAAGCATTTGTTCCAGTCAAGATTTTGCATTTGTTCAGTCCTGAAATAATGCTTGATTGACGCCCCTGCACAATGTCCTTTAACTTTCTCGAATAAATCTGTGCTTGTTCTTGTTGTCATGGTTTTGAATAGGGCCAAACGAGATCTGGACAACTATCTACACGTCTATTGCTGCCTGCGTTAATACGAAATTATTCGTTATGTATCAAAAGGCTTTTCGTTTCCTTCCGTTTTGTTTTGTTTTCCAACAGACAAATCAAGTTTCAATAATTTATTTTTAAATAACATTATTTTCAATGTAAAACGCCTAAACTGCTCTTTAGTGTTCTTTACTGACGAAACGAAGAATTTCAATAATAAAATTGCTTAACGCTTTGCCTGATGACCTCAGATCTAGTCTAACATAATACTGTTAACTTTATTATAATATTAATACTCTGCGACATAATTCAATCACATATTCCTGTTAACCTACAAGTGAGTTAAATGTTTGCCAAGCTCTTTGAATGTAAGCACGCGCTCTCAGAGAATAAATAAAGCCCCGTGTAGGCACACAGTTTAGTTTCTAATGACCTCTCGTATCTCCTTAATCTATTAGACACCCACGGATAGAAGTATGCTTCAGGAAAAGTGTGCTCTCTCAAACACCCAAGAGCTCTTCAGTGTCAAATATTTACCCTCGCTGTTTGATTTCTTAAACGCAAGGAGGCAGGCTACGCTATACGGGAATCAGACTACAGAAAAACAATACTACACGTTTGTGCACCTTAATATGATAAAGTAACCATATAGCTCTGATCGCAAATAGAAAAGTAGCGCTACACTTACTACGGATCTGTCCTTATATATGACTTACAACAATATACTATTTTAAATGTCGTGCGTGTTAAAACTATTTCTAATGCATTACAGGACCCTTTTCGCAATTCAGAACGACACTGACCAAGTACACAGAAACAAATATTAGAAGCTTAACATATAGATCGTGAAAACAAGCAAACTATCATGGAAATGCTTCAGATATTTGGAGATGCTTCAATTAGAAGCATCATTATCTAAAAAACTTGCGCATATTGAACTCGCGCAGTCACTTACAGAAAAATTGTAAATATATTAAAAATGTATATTGCGCTTCTTATACTTTAGGTTAGGCTACAATGTGAGTTTAAAATAAAGCTTTGTTCACAATCTGTTCTCGTTTCATTTTAAAACAATCATAAAGAGAACGAAGAAAATTAAGATTTCAATTTTACATTGCATTGCCCCTAGAATATCATTAAATTAGCAAAATACCAAACCAAAAGTTAATTATAAAGCACATTTTAGGGAAACTTTTTCACAAACACAAAGTTGTTATGTAGGTCAAACTAAATGAAACATAATAAATCTGTCGGGGACTTTTCACCTTCAGAAATCTTTGCAAGTACATTGTTGGACCAGTGAGTTTAACAGACGTTTAGTTATGACAAAATGTTGTGACAAAAGTTTGATATAATTTCTTTGAAATAGTAACACAGGTTATGGCTCTTTAAGGGGAATAATGACACTGCAACTGTTTAACTGAGATTTTTACATAAAATTTTACATTCATTTAGTCTGTCAAATGAAACAGATTAAGGATTGATTTCCCGATGACTTGCACATTTGCCTTTAACATGATGTCGTATGTAAATATTGTGAATATTGAGTGTAAAGCTTGTGTAAACAAACATGTGTAAACAAAAGTGTAAACAAACAAAAAAAAAACAAAAAGTCCATTTAATTTTAGTCCAAATGTGTTAAATGATGGCCAATTGTTTGGAAAACACCTCGACAAACTTTAATGTCTCATAATATATCTGTTGATGTCCTACATGCTCTTGAATGCTTTTAGATGGCTGATTACCTTTATTGTCCATTGAGTGTATGTTATAATGTTACAGCGGTATATGGCAACATGCTTTATTAGCAAAATATGTAGCGTATTTAATGTAATGACACAACCGGCTCCCTCTGCAGGTAGTTTGGACAAATCCCCATTTGTGCGTCATATTTTGCACAGTTCAGCACAACACGCGTCAGCGACTTAATTAGATTTGCTTGGCTTCGGAAGGTTATAGTAAAACGTCAGTTAACGCAAGTTTCGCAGAGTTCATAATGCTCTAAATCTCAACTTTTAACGGCAAGCTTGTGATTGATATCTAACCAACATATTGACAGCTAACAGTTCAGTGGAAATGCTCGAGCTGTCTTATATCTATGTTATCAACAACCAGGAAACAACAGGAAGTTACGTCACATTTTCTAACGCGATCCAACTTCATTTTTTAAAAGAGTTTATAAAAATTATAATTAATACATTAGCCATAAACATACATCATTAGACAGGTAGGGAAACAGTTAACATTTATAATTAATATTTGCATATTCCACAGATGTAACAGAACGAGGTGACCTCAGTATGATTATACTAGACTTTGTGTAGGTCTACTATAGTTAACAGGTCTAGTTATACTTAATACGTAAGTTTAAAAATATACTGTTCTTGATAAATACCAGAAGTGTTCACAAGCTATTAAAGAGGAAAATTAGTTATGGACAAATGTTTAGTGGTAGACAAACTCCTGTACTAAATATAGTGCTGTTTTGAGGAACTAGCTGATTGAGACACACTGAATAACATTTAAAGTAAATAAAATGCGCCATATTTGCGAAATGTGCTTAGTTTCAAAGTTAAAAATGTTGTGACAGTATTTTTTTTCAACTCTTTGTTTGTGCTTAACTGAAGAAATGTCATATCTCAAATTCTGAAAGGTTATGTCAATAGTGAGAGTTTTAGTCTTGGGTAAACTAGTCCTTTAAAATTGATTTGACAAAGAGAAACATTTGCCCTTAAATTATTACGGTGATATAAGGGTGATTAGCATGAGGGCCACTGCTGGGACCATCCAGTTTTCTCTCTTTCGTGTACTAGCAAAAAATAAACAGCAGAGGGGGCTACTTGCATACGAAAACAGGTGTAGGTCGGTCCCTTGTTATTTCCTACCCTGGAAAATTATGAAAAGCCGCAATAAATAACCTTGAAACTGCAATGAAGCTCTGGAGCCAATATCAAGATGTTAAATAAAAAAGAAATACGATTGGTGGCCTTTACTGAGTAGTTGGTGGAAGAATGTAAAAGAATACCGTTGTCTAATAAAAAGGGACTGTAAACGTTTTATTCAAAATCATATTGATACCTACTCCCCAATGGACCAAATGTCTGAAGAAACAGGTATTTTAAAGTAAAAAAACACACCCACGTTAAATCATTTAACCTTGACTTTGCCCCCAGCACACTGAACAACCGTTAAATGCATCTGCACTAACCTAGTTTATTCTTTAAAACATGGGCTAAAACCGTGTCTGTTGCTTTTTGATTAAAAATTAACGTAGATTATATCGAAATGTAATGTGTAATACTAATAAATTCAGGTGGAAAAACTGGGAGCTGATGATGTGATCAATTATTAAAACATTCGCATACATTGTTGGTTTTATCCCTTAATGTCCTAAACTGGCCCCAAAACACCCTTTAGTAACCTAAGTCCTCATTACTCCGGACTTAAGATACAAGAGCAGTCAACCTTAGTGTTAACTTGCAAGACAATCCTTTAATAGTGTTTAAAAGTGTTAATTCCACGGGAAACACTCTCAAGTAAAAGTTATGGTATATTAGTTAATACAATTTAAACGCCGTCTAAACTTTCCACTTTTTACAATCATTATAGCATACTGAGCATAAACTGTTATATAAAAATACAACGTTTTAGGTAGTTAAATACAAAAATATGTGATTTTATTTCGGCTGTTACGCAATAACGACTAAAATAATAATTCATTTGTATAGGGCCGCTGTTGAATAAAGATACATCAGCTAGATCAGCTGACCTAGAAGTTAAAACCAGCTTGGCCAGACTGGGAAGTCATGCTTAAGTTAGCTATTTCTATCCCAAACCAGCTAAGACCAGCCAACCATCTTAGACTGGTTTTAGCGTTGTTTAGCAGCGTATTCGTTTTAATATGTCATTTCAATTCTCAGCTATGTTGCCTACATCCATTTAGTCTGTATCTAAGATATATTCATGATATACATCATTAAAGGAATGCAAAGTTATTGTTGCTCATCACATGCGACTGCTACGGACAGAGACCTATATGAGAAAAAACAGATCCACTTTCCCGGACACGTTTTCCATGTACGTCTTCATTGTGACTCATCTGGAAAGTCCTACACGGTTTCACTAACAAACAACTCTTTCTCATGAGCGACACCACACTTTCTGTTTGCTATAGATCCCAAAACCTTCTATTTTGGTTTTACGTTTCTATAATTAGAAAAACAATTTAAAATGCCAAATAATCTCCTAGCTATTCTTGAGAATTAAAATTATATAGTTAGGGTTAAAAGAAGCAAATAATTATAACAGACTAATCTTCTCATCGGGTGACGAATTAATATTGTGTGACCAATTCATACGAGCCTAACTGGGATATAAAATATCCCTGTAAATAAGTGCTTTCAGCAAGAAACGAAATTACTGCAACTTCAATACTGTAACAAATGCTGCAACCAGAAAACTAAAACTGTATTAATTTATTGAATATTTTATTAAAATAACATTTGATTTGATTTATTTGTTTGTTCAATTATTTACAGTAAAAACAGTAATTGTCAGTGCAGCAGCTTTATATTGTAAAAAGACGTGACTGCTGGGGTCATTTTTAATCTGTATGCATTACTAAACAATAGTTTTTAATTTTGAAATAAATACACGTTTCACTTAACAACTATTTCAGTTCAAGATAGTTCACGTTTAGATCAATATTAGTCGAACATTTCAGGCGTTTTTGGAGTTGATTTTCTATGGCTTTCTTATTCGTCGTTTTGAATTAACAGAGCTAAGCCGAAATATCACAAATAGACAAAACAACACGTTTAGATACTGCAACAAAATGCAATGCTCCTATTGACCAAACAAAATATTTATGGTTTGACTTAAAAGACACGGTAACAAATGAATACATAAAATCAGTTTATAACGTTTTTAGAATTGCGATACCTGACTTTCTTTACAATGTTTGTGGCATTACACGTATTCATCCGTTCTTCTCTGTGCATGTTCAAGTTTACGTTTGCATGATTAATAGATCATCGTCTTTGTTAAACTCAAATTTCAAAACGCCAGACTAACTGTAATAAACATGATTTATGTAACATGCCAAGAATTTAGGGTAACTAAAATGAATGAATCACCTAGACCAGTTCGCAATGATTGTTTTGGACCGCAGTATTTTCATCACATACGCGTACCAACCTTATAAAAACAGGGTGTGTATAAATAAAGATATGTTGGATCAGTGGCAGCTGAAAATGTTTAGGATGGCTAAAACAGGACGGCTTAAGTGTGGATAACAGTGACCTTGTTTCGTTTCGTGTAAATGACAGGCCTATACCAACGGATAAATGCCGAAGACTTATCGAAAGAGCCAGGAGTTCACCAGAATGCAAGAATATTTATACAAAAACACAGTGTATTCACTGACTGTTCATGTTCGCTGGAGAATCGCCTATTTTCTTTTTGCATTCATCCATCACGTTTAAGGGCTATCTGGACGTCACGACCTCCCACCGTCAGTTGCGTCCACTATTGATGGCATCGGCTTACTATAGAGAGCACAGAGAAGAGGGAGGATTGAGACCATTTCCGCATTTACTATTCTCTTATTTTCCAGTCCTAAAAGTTTGAAACCGTGCTTCGCGAAATTACATAAACTGCTCTTAATGTACGAAGTCAGAGTTTATGTACATCAATGTCAGAGAGTCAAAGGCGCATTCAACATGAAAGACCAATGAGCGAATGCCATTTGAGATGTGTGTAATGAGAAAAAAACCCTGACTTCTACTCTTTCGGACCATGTGCATTTACACATGTGCAACTAGGCTTAAAGATCTTTTACCGTTATCATTTTTGCAACATTTTGTTCGAGTTAGGCTTACGAGTCACGAACTTGTGTTGATGTTTTCTAAACGCTGAGTGTTATGTTAAGATACTCCTTTATTTGTCCCGCAGTGGGGAAATTGCATGTTATATAATACATTAGACTTAAAGCCATGACTGTATGTTATTTATATCAGAACGTTATCAGGATATTCTTTTATATTATTTTACTTGATTATAAATACATTGTGTTTTATTAGCTCTTTATTTTTCCCTCAGAAAATTGTATTCCAAGCGCTCTGAGCATGTAGGTCATGTTCTGAAGCCAAAATGCAGGACAGTTTTTAATAACTCCTGCGAATAATGAGAATATGCATGAAGTGTGTTTCTCTTTCCCAATCGCAATTGTTACAAGTCGCACTGTAATAGCTAATAATAGAAATCGTTTAAAAATTCTGAAATAATAAAGTATATTATACAAAAACTAGCCAATGCACACATTTAGATCATAACTTGCTATGAAATAATGACATGCATAAAGATGACGAGGCTAGCTGTCACCCACTTGTGACAACACTAGGCTGTCACAAGTGTTTTACGTGTTATAAATGTATACAATGTAGCACGTACTGAATGAATACAGCATATTTTTGTTACCTTATATTTCGTGAAAAACTTTGTGGTATATTCATTTTACTTTCTTTTTCAATGTTGACTACCCTGAGACATTTTCACAGGGGAAATCTGTCATCATATCACAAAAATATAAACGACCCATCGTTTGTGTAAAGTTTGTATTCCTGATGTTTCTTAATTACGAAAACAGGTAACGTTGGAAATATGGATATGCACATTCCAGGCATGTATAAATATATTGAACGATTTTTAAGGATATTTGCTGGACAGTTGTGACATGTAAAAACGTAACATGAAACGTGACACGAGACTTAAACACTTGCTGTGAACCATCTTTCTTTTGTAAGCTTAATTGTTCAAATAAATGGCAAAAGATGCAATAAAATTAATAGAATTATATCACAATCATTATTTTGATCTGACTGATTGAACAGATTCTTCAATGTAAACAGCATTACTGTATGTACTATCATCCAAAATACAAAATCATTAAAAGTGAGTTAATCCGATTCACCCTTCCACTAATATTAGCACTAGCACTGCTTAACAATCACCTATAGTTATGTATGAGGCACGACATATTTATTTAGCTAGATGACAACTCAACAATGACTAACAGTAAAATTTTCAACTTGTTTATTACATTTTCCCATACCATCCACTCTGTAATATAAAAATATAATGTAAAAATAAAAGAAAAATAAGATTTGGAAACATATAGCTATAATATTGGTTAATAACTTTTATTATGTCTTATAGGTGGCCAGTTTTTTATTCAATCGTACATCTCTTATATGCTTATATCTCTTATTCAACCAATTATTATATATTTTATTTTAATATAAGGTATCCAATTCTAAACATTAAAGTAGGTATTGCAACTCTTGTGCATATAGCAATTATTACCGCTATTATTATGAAATAATACTGAATTGTTTTAGTTTAATAGCTTGTTCCTGGACTACTTCCAAGAAATTCATACATTAAACATTGTAAAGTGTACAAATATCGTAAGTGCGAGTCTCTTCCACGCAAAGGATGAACGTGTGGCAAAAGCAGGCTGCCTTTCATATTAGTCTTCACACCTCATTAACCCACTGGTGTTTCTATCTTTCAGTGGTCAGTAAAAGTGTTAGATTTACGCTCTCATTTTGCGTTTAAAGCAAAGCGTTCACTGAATCAAATGAGCAAACTTTTCCTGCATGAACATGCGTTTATACATACAGCTGCAGTTACTCTGAAAATAAAAGACGGTTTGCCAAAGTCGTCGGCCCTTCATCCTGTCTATATGTGTCTTCAGAGACACTTCAGCACAGCAAGCAACCAGGTTTAAAAAAAATCGGGGTTCCCAACTTCAACACTAAAAAATGCCATACAAGCATGCAAAATCCATTGTGTTTACCGTGCTTGTATTTTACCCAAAAGTAACCAATTAATTTGGAGCATATAAATATTCCAAGCATGATTCTATTCTTTACATTAGTTTTGTGATTTAAGGTACTGGACAGTTTGGTTAGTTAAGGCATCTTAACGAATGGTAATCATTTTAGCGAGTATCAATGCAGCACAGCTGGGTCTAAATCAGCCCAAATGGAAACATACTGACTGTAGTGTAGAAAAGCGTGTAGCACTTAAAAATGAACGTCATAATTTAATGTGAACACTAAAGGCATTACTTTATTGGCACATGCCTGTCTCTGGACAAATACTTACAGTTAAACTCTTAAATCTTTCTTTATCCACAGAACTGCTGTTAAAGGGATACACCAGACCTTGATACGAGATCTGAACAAAGCAGAAAGTGAAGCAGCTACTAAGGTTTGAGATAAAACTACTCTGCAGGGTAAGCTCAAACATAATCCTGATAAGAAAACCCACGAAGGACCTCAAACGTCTCGAGTAAACAGGAAACAAAAAGTGTCTTACGCTCTTTGCGATGACTGTCAGACTGTTCAAACAGGCCTGGCCGCAGGTAAACAATACTACACCTGATCACTTTCAATTGTTTGTCAAGTCTTAGTTTTAGTTTAACAAACAAATAAATACGCATATTCGACTTTATTAAACGTTTCAATGGCAATATTGACCAATTACAAACAGAATTAATCGAATAAGCATATAAATTTTTCATTTAGGCCAATGCGAATTGTTAATGCATACACTGTTTTCTGGCATCCACAGCATGTAGACACTATTGCATACACTACTATTTTGTCAACATCTTATAACAAATACGTATTTTTTCAAAGCAAATGCGCATTTTGGCCCTTGTTACCTGCCATAAAATCATAACCTAATTAAAACAGAAAAACTTTACAAATACTTCATTTTATGTCCTAGGTTTTACTTTTGAATTGTGGACAAATTGCACAGGTTCCGAATGATTCCGTTGTGATAACGTAAATTGCTTAAATTAAAACACAGTTTACAGACAATAACAATTTGGATATGCATACAGTATTAGCACTTCACGTAAATATTCAATTAAAATGTCAATTTATTTCAAAACTGTACGTGATACCTGTGGGTGTGTTGGACGATGCCATTAAGCAAAAAAGTAAATATATTTATTTTTAACAATACATAAAATATTTATTAATCAGACGTATTTTAAATGCAATTGAAATGACATAAGGAAAAATCACAGGGCCCGTGGTAAAACAAAAACAATTACTTTTCCGCGAATATCTCCCTTGGTCTAGTCAAAGAAAAAACAGAAGTATGCTTATGAAACCAAATTACAATGCAATGTTGCAAAAACTTACCATTCTTAGATCTGCCTAAAAAGTAAAGCAACACTCGGGCAACCCTGTCCTCTTGTTCAAGAGCGAGCTGGGAAACTTACGCCAGCGCGGACGCCTGTCAAGTCAAGCCTGTCCGCCAATTAGAAAGCAACGCAGAAGAAACGCGCAATTTGATTGGCTGGAGGGACCTCGCCTTGGAGAGATGTGTAGAGGTCCAGCCCTTCATTTTCTGGGACTGAAATGTAAGCCTGTGTTCCCAGCCGTCAGGAAACAGAAGGCAAATTTTCCTCTGTTACAACTAATCGCTATCGCATCCGTCTCAGACGCTTAAATTTCTTCCACTTCGGCGCAATAACCAGCTAAACTGGACTCCGAACAGATCCGAGCGGGGCAGCATTCAGAGGTTTCTTTTATAATCGGGAGGCTAAACGCAATGGGTAAGAGCGTCCATCTGTATTTCACGTTTTTTCCACATGGGAACAGTGGATGCACAAATATTTATCGAGAAAACGGTTAAACTGTTTAGTGTTGTATAGCTGAGGTCTCGATTTCACTGACTAATGCTTTGAAAGTCCTCTCGGCGAATAGAAGGGGTGCTTTATGGTACTTTATTGTCGCTCCAAGAATCGCACTTTGCCGCGAATGAACTTGATCATTTCCAAATCTGTTTGATTTGTTTGTTGCTTGTTATGATCTGTGTGTTAAAAAATACAGTAAACTTGTGATTTTCTATTTACAAAAGCTGCGGACAAAACTGAATATATAAACAAACTCGATAGAGGTTTATTCACAGTCATTATTACGCACGACAGACATTTTAATTGTTATATTTAAATGTATATTTATAGGGTCTGAAAAGAAGTGATGTTGTAACACTGTCTGTAATTATTTTTTCTTAACATATCTGCATTATTAGAGCCAGCCTTTGGCGAGGTAAACCAGCTAGGAGGTGTATTTGTGAACGGAAGACCCCTGCCCAATGCCATCAGGCTCCGGATAGTAGAGCTGGCGCAGCTAGGCATCAGGCCTTGCGACATCAGCAGACAGCTTCGCGTCTCTCACGGCTGTGTGAGCAAGATTCTGGCCCGGTACAACGAGACGGGCTCAATCCTCCCCGGCGCGATCGGCGGTAGTAAGCCAAGGGTCACGACCCCAACGGTTGTTAAGCACATTCGGACTTACAAGCAAAGGGACCCTGGCATTTTCGCTTGGGAGATTCGGGACAGACTTCTTGCCGACGGCGTGTGTGATAAATTCAATCTTCCCTCTGTGAGCTCGATTAGTAGGATTCTTCGCAACAAGATAGGAAATCTGTCCCAGCAGAATCAATACGAGTCGAGCAAACAGACCCACCATCCCCAGCCGCAACCCACCCTACCCTACAACCACCTGTACTCATACCCAACTCCAATCGCGGCCACTGGGACTAAAGTACCAACTCCGCCTGGCATGCCCACTCTACCTGGACACATGGCAATGCATAGGATATGGCCTTCGTCTCATTCTGTTACAGATATTCTGGGCATTCGATCAATAACGGAGCAGCAAAGTAAGCACCTTCTTTGCTTTTGTTAATAAAGAAAAGTTTATGTAAGTACATGTACATGTAAGACTGTGTGTTTGGGCATGAATGCTATTGGTCATACGAAAAAGCACCGTTAGGCCCATAAAAGTGTGCGAGCTTGTGTGTATGTTTGTGTATAGACTAACATATACTAAAAGCGAATGACTGAGATGAGTAAAAAGCTCTTTCAAAAAGCAAATTATGATTTTCAAAATGAGGACTAAAATGTTATATATTCACAAGATCAGCAATATAAAGGAAACGACGCATTACAGCACAGAATAACATAACTGATGCACTGTTTTCAAGAGTTGTACAGTACATCACTGCTAATTCATACGTCTGCATTGTAACAGATGCTTAAAGGCTTTAGTAATAATAACAGCAGTGGTTAAATATAAAATATTCGGCGCAATGCAGCGAAAAATAAAATAAGGTGTTCAGAGCGAGTACGACTAGGCCAACATTCATTATTTATATATTTTTTAACAACAGCATTTTAACCAATTGACGTTTGTCTACACAGCAATACTGTGATATTCAATAACTATTTTAGGCAAACATTACTTTGAATTAACGCCGAAAGTTTTGTAAATGTGATTTAGCAAAAGCAGCTAGAATATTTCTGGATATTAAATAAATGCCGTTGCTTTAAAAACGTATTTCTTGATGAAAATGGATTAAAGGCATGTTTACAAATCGACTTTAATTTCAGTCGCCTGTTTTTTTTACTGTGCTTCGTACATTAACGTCTGAAGGCCGCAGCCTGTTCTTTTCAATTGTAGTTTCCTAGCTTGTTTTCAAAGGCGGTGTGGATGGATAATAATGCTTCAAACGCAGGGGAGGATATTGGGTTTAGGCAGTCATTATAAACCATTAATGTATTTCCAAATTATAAGCAGATGTTTGGGCAGCTTATGAAAACCGAAATAAAGAATGAAGTAATCTATAAGGTGCAGCCTGAAACTATTTGAGCATTTACAAAGTGCAACGAAGTAAACACGCAAAAGAAATTTTACAGATAACAAGTTTTGAGGGCAAGTTGACTGGCAGTACTTTACCTTTTGGACAGTTTATCATTACTAAGAATTAAGTTACAACCATTGGGCCTAATCCACTTCTCTGTATTATCCTCTCTCTCTCTCTCTCTCTCTCTCTCTCTCTCTCTCTCTCACACACACACACACACACACACTTACAAATCGTGATCGTTCATGCAAAGTATGCATTTTAATTCAATTTTGTCTTACGTAACTGCAGATGTTTACCCTGTTCGACCTTTTTTTAAAATAGCCCCCGCATCTAGTACGATCCGTGTCCGTGTGTAGTCAAACTGTGAAGAACAGACTGAAACATGTCATCGTTATGATGTACTTTGGCTTCGACACATTGCAACAAATACGTGGATTCCGTGAAGGTACGGGGAAAATCTTCTTTGTGCCCTATCAAGTTACAACATTGGTGGGCTTGCTTTTCCAATTTCAGACTTTAGGAACCGTGTATAATATAATATCCATCAGGCACAAAGGGGAAACGGTTAAAGAAAATCTAATTTGTCCTCACAGGAAGACGCTTGGTAAATGTTCCTTGTCATTGCACAAAGCACCCCATGACACTGGAGCTGTATTTGATGAATCAGCCATGCAAATGAAGATTTCCGATGTCTGCATAGTCGTTTGAACAGGAAGCGCATTTTAATATATATACCCTTTGGTAGACAGTTTATTTTACTGGCTTTATTTAAAACATACGAAGATTGCGCCATTATCACACCATCGTAAGATGCTTATGGAAAATGTCTGAATCACATGTTCATGTTGAATGTACACGCGTGACACCAGTATTATTTAGCGTATCTGCTGGGTTTTAGATTTGTCAGTGCAGCAAGTATACAGAAAAAAACAAGCCCACACTTCTCCTATCTGACTCCAGTCTTCCATGTCTCTGTTTTGCCCCCCAGTAAGTGACAGTCCGTCCTTTCTCAGTGCCAAACTAGAAGAATGGAGCGCTATTAACAGGAGTAATTTTTCGCCAGCGAGTTCTCCACTAGTCAATGGTGTGGATAAGCCTCACTTAGAACCTGAAGCAAAATACACACAGGTAATAAAGCATCCTATGCCATCAGTTAGAAACAATCAGACCCACTACAGAAGCGGAATAAGTAAGGAGATTTGATTCAGGCACTTAGACATCATTGCGAAGAATTGATATTTTTAAGAATTGAGAGAAATCACTTTTGGACAATTTCGTGTGTGTGTGTGTGTGTTAGTACAGTATGCATGTTTCATGTGTTTCATGTAGTCTGTCTCGTTGATGTGGGCGAACATGATGGGTCCTGCTCAAAGGGTGTAAGTTTTTGAGTCCTGGCTGAAAGAATTGGCTTTCATTTTTAAATGTATAGACATAAATATTTTTATCGCACATTTCTAAAGGTTTAGTTTTAAAAAGAACAGTTGCAGTTTTCGCACACAACTGTTAATGTGAAGTCTTGCCTACATACGGCTTTTTAACAAATTGCAGGGTATGCATGCAATACCTCAATTAAAATGTATGCTCTGCAATATAAAGTCTCTAAAATATTTAAATCTGATACTAAAATGACTTGCAACAATCTTCTAAATCTTTTCATCGCTACATGTTTATCAAAACAATTTTTGATAAAACAATTTTTTTAAGATGCTTTTGTAAGCTACCGGTACAAACACATCTTAAGTAACTAGTCAAAATAATTTCTTCTAGGATTTAGGAACGAATTTTGTAAATTATCATGTTTTTTCGTCATTAGATTATTTAACGTGAATATTCGAGATGAGCCTGCGAGGAAGAAAAAAATCTAGTTCATTATTATTATTATTATTATTAAAATGTAGTTATGTATGTCTGAGTGTTTACATCTCAATTTTAAACTATAGTTAACTAGAATATTTTAAAATCTTATCAGATCTTAACGTTTCATTAAGGCTCAAAACCATTAGGCCTTCTTTAAAACATAACATTTTAATGAAAATGAATACAGAACTGAATCGGTTATCTTTATTTATTAATATACATGTTTCAAAGCTACCTAATGAAACATATGTAGTATTTTACACACTTGGTGATACAGATTTGTTTCTTTTTAAATATCGAGAAATGTTCTATAAAACCTGAAACTTTATGAATTGTCAAACCTCTTGTTTGATATCCTAAAAGCTGCACAGACCACACGAAGACAAAGCCTTTATAGATGTTAAATCACCATTAGCCTCCTTGTTATTATAGTTAGTATAACTATTATCGTCATAATGTACGGCAACTCCTTGCTTATGTGTGACTCATGCCTACGCATTTGAGAACTTTGACGACATGTGAAAGACAAAGGTCACGAAAACTCATTCACAAGTGTTTGGTTTCTAGCTCTCTTGAAAAAGTGGGGAGAGGGTGAGCGGGCAACGCGCGTGCAACCCGGCGCAGACGCTCAAACCATTCATTCGCGCGCCGCTGGGCAGCAACAAACAGATTGACTAATCGTTTATTGTGGGGTCTTAGAGGTTTATGTATCGTGGAATAAGATGGAATAAATCTTTATTACCGATCTTGAAACATGGCTTTGGCGTAAATTATGCGTGAACTGACTGAAACCCAACATTAAAGTGCAACTAGCTTTTAAGAAATGAAGATTGTAACCTTCAGAAATGTGATGAATAGCGTTGACTACTGAATGTCTGAGTCTGTCACGTTTGATAAATGATCAAATATCACGAAACAGACTGGATTATGCAATGACTGAGTACAAGAAAATAGATCAACTGGTGTGGTTTAAAGCAGATAGTCGTGTACCAGAAAGCCCAAAAGCATCTGCAATGAAATCACAAATGTTTAATGAACAACCCATAGGGGTTTTTTTTATTTTAGCGAGCAACGCAAATAATGTTAATTCATAATTTACTGATGGTTTCTAACTAGCAGTGATCAGTGAATTATGGTTAATGCTAAAAAACATAAAATAAAAAACTGTGCGTTATAATAACCTTTTTAGATAAACTTTTTTCTCCCGAGCAAATGCAATTGTTATATTCGACTGCGCTAATGTATACATTGTGTAAATATGAGCAACAAATTATAGAATAAGTGTACTGTTTTCCTTTTGTTTATTGATTCCTCAAGACATTGCAGGAAGATGTCCTGACAAAATAATTTATTACAGGCATCTAATAGAACTAAAATTTAATAGTTTTTTTTGTTTCTTTAAGTCGTCACGCTTAAGTTTATCCTGCTGCTCAAATTATGTTGGTGTAACGAAGACATACATCGGAAATAATAACCAATGAACAAAAATAAAGTAAAAATAAACGATGGTGACAAAAGATAGCCTTTGCGCAAATACATTATTATATAACAATT
The DNA here is from genome assembly GCA_036877545.1 of Yasuhikotakia modesta. NCBI lineage: Eukaryota > Metazoa > Chordata > Actinopteri > Cypriniformes > Botiidae > Yasuhikotakia > Yasuhikotakia modesta. Next base: position 22,156 of record JBAJNP010001216.1, read on the forward strand.
TTTGCACCAGTATTTTAATCACATTTTTTCTACCTTTTACTATGCTGGAGTTTTAGTTTATTTTAAACACCAGTAATTCCGTTTTTCTTCATTTTCTATCTGTTTTAAAATGTATTTCTAACAGTTTTTCCTTTAGGTTTGTTTCAAACAACCAGAGGCAGATTTTCGCAGAATGCATATGTGGACTATTTCCCCATTTACATATTCATATATTATTTACAAATATTTATATTGATTTTCCAGTTATATATTAAAAATATATGTAAGATATTTGTGCACGTTAGTGTACTTAAAGCTAAGGGTCAAGAATGTCACGAGTAAATTATGACCAAATCCTAAACTCTGCAACAAAGAGGATTTCATCTGTGGAAAAGATTTCCAGTAGTCAGAGACCACCCTGTACCAATTTTTTCCTTTATGTTGAAAAGCCTTGGTGAATTCCTCTCGTCCTGAACTGATATTGGTATTCAGCCAAACGGTTACATACATGCCTGATGGTCCATTTCTTATGATATAGCTTTTACTTGTAATGTTTCCTTGCCTTTCTTATTGATCCTTATTTCCAGATTCTCCAAAGAAGCCCAGGCTGCTATCTCCATCTGACTTGCTTATCCTCCCTATCATGAAATCTTTATGTTCATCTCTGTGGCCGTTTGTAATTTATTTAGCATGAGTCTTACGCTCATTACTCTTTATTTTCAGACGCTGAATGGATTGCCCACAGTGAACAGTTATGTCACAGCTCCCAGCATCCATCCCTACCACCCTCCCACCCAAGTGTCACCCTACATGGGGTACAGCGGCACCACGTCGGCCTATGTGACCGGCCCCACATGGCAGCCGCCCAGTGGCAGTGCTCTCTCTCCCCACAGCTGTGACATCACCACCCCACTAGCCTTCAGGAGCACGGCTGCCACGCGAGACTCGGTCCATCCCGTCACCGCCTCTGCTCTGTGACCTTAGGAGTGTGGGGGTAGTCAAAGCGAGAAACTGAAAGAACGGAACGGAGAGAGATCGGGTAACACAAAGCAATACAGACTTTTTCAGACCAGCGCTCTCTGAACGGACTAACGTTACGCCTTTACTATATTTATAAGACTTGTCACATGAGCCCACAATGCCCATGTCTCCAGCTCCATACCTGCAGTTCCAAAGGTTTGCACAAGATTCCTTTTCGAGAACCGAGCAGAGGATTTACAAGTAAACAACATCTTCAGGTGTTTTATGTGCAGTGAACTGGGTCTGACAGTGATGGGCATTCCTCATGAACGTGCTTCATCACTAGTCTGAGCTAAACTTTGGTGCTTCTCGCTGTGAATATTTTGTTCTTGTGCGTTTTCAAGAAAAGGATTGAATGAGCAGTCTCATGTAAAGCGACTGACCAGTTTGCATTTAAATGTTTTTCAGGGTGTTATACGTTGCTAGATGTTCTGGTTTTTTTTTAAAATGTTTTTGATATAAAAAAACACTATGTCTTTTGGATCCCAGTTTCACTACACAAATAATGTTTGCTCTTGGGAGAAGTTATGATGTTTATTTATTAGACTATAAGGTACGTTGAATGAAGTGCAATTTATAGGGACGCAGGGAGCAAAGGCACCATGTGGGACATTGATGCACATTCTGACAGCAGGAGAATTCATTCATGCAACATTAATGATCAGTGAAGCTGCACATCTCCAGACATTGCACAGTGAAATTGAATGTATCTTATTAAAAAAGACGTTTCAAACCCTTGCGCAGTATAATCTTCTTTTATTAATTATTATTTTTACTAATACTAATAATATTTTATAATTACTATTATTAATATAATTATTTTGAGTTGAAACTAATCAAAAAGTAGTTAATAACAGTTGCAACAGCTCTTCACTATGTTATAAATACATCAATCTCTCTAATAAACATAGATACATAAATATATAACAAAAGTTTAATTTTTATATTTCATTAGATACATGTAACTCATAATTGTCACATAAACTCAATTATTATTACAAAACCTATTTTTTTCTTTAAATCAGTTGTTTATAGAGAATATAGGTGCATATTTTATATGCAAATATTTTACTAGAGTTTTTCCAATTGTCTGCATATTATTAAAAAATCTCTGGTATTACAAAGACAGTACAAGCGAAAGATCGTGAAAGATCCTACAACATTGTTGTAGCATTTTTAAAATATTTTTTTAATTTTCTTGAATACATTGCTTCATTGAACAGACACACACACACACACAAATTCCAAAGCTGAAGTGTAATGATACCAATGATAAGAAACCAAAAGTTTGTATCAGTGTGTGCTGTCTGTCACATAGGGTCAAACTCAACTGTTAAAATTCTGAATAAATAGAATAAAGGCATAAACCCTAAATCAACCTCTGATACAATACTAAAAATGTGACAACAAAATATCTTAACCCTCATGATTCCAACCTGTACATAAAAATACAGCAGATCTGTAGCAGAATATTACTATATACGCAGTGTCCCTAATTGAGCAGCAAACAGACCTGCTGGCATTGCAGCTGATTTGACTTGGAAAACACTTTCACCCCAACCCCGTGGTCACGGACCGTTGCTTCTGGACCGAGGTGCTGTTCTTAGCACATTTAAACCACCAAAAGAGGCAGACACAAAACCACTGCATACAGAGTGCATGTCACATGTCCCCAGACCCTATTCTATTCAAATGAAGAGCTTTGAATGCCATTTACCTACCAGCTGACAGCAAAGATACGGACGTTGGCTTTGCAATCAATACAAATGCATTTACTGGACACACGTATCACAGCCGTGCATTTAATACAAGGTCAACTGGCGTAAAAAACTAAGGCAAACACACTAGAGACAAAAAGCCGTCAGAATTGGGGTGAAAAAATGGCCAATTCAGAAATGCTATCTGCTATTAAAAGTTGCATTATATGATTTGCTAGATTATTGTGGGCTATGACCTCAATAGGGAATTAGAGGGTTTGCATTTGTGAGAAAAATGGTGTTCGCAGGCAAAGCCTAAAAAACGTGCAAAACATGGCGATTAATCCACTTGAGCAAGTCGGCACTTTAATCTTCATGGAAAATTTGCAAAACAACATGAAAAAGAACGTATATTTTTTCAAAGCACACATGTAAAGTTATGACAAGAGGAAACATTACAAACACCTTAATCTTAAAGCCACCATTGAAACGGAGGAAAGTGAAAACACACTTGCTCACGCGCACACATCTGTTTGGAATTAATTCCTATGGAAAGTCAAGTCAAATGTCACATGGTTATCTTTAGCTGACTGCGTGCAATCAGGCTGAAGACAGGAGCGTGGAGCTCAGTAACACTGCACAGAGGCTGTGGGTGGACCGGGCCAAGGTGCTAGCTTGATTTTAAAGGGCGGTTGACCATAAGCAGACTGCTGTATTATTCCCTGGTGTATTAGAACAGTATGTTTAGAACACACAAAAGTTAAGCTCTAACTCAACACGAATGTGGCTGTTCAGCAAAGACTTAAAGAAGCAGTGTTTTGATACACAGCGTTACAGAATATATTTAAAACAATTATGTGAAATGAAAAATCAGTAAGCGTAATAATAGCTGTTTGATTTTACATACAGTGAGTTGCATTATGGGTTTTTTAGTACATGCCCAACTGAATACTACTCACCTTATCTTAATAACCCCCTCTTATTGGACAAATAAATCATGGTACACTTGTGAATAGCTATTAATAGAACAATAGCACATTTTGCATTAATAACAAGTAATTAATTTTTTCATTTACATCCATGCCTCTAGGTGTCAGTACATATCACCAGCATATCACAAACAAAAAACAAGGGACTGCATGTTTAAGAAGTACGATAGGTACTGACCCTTCAACGTAGAAAGGCCAGACACGAACTTCAAACACAAGACCGAAAATAAGGTAGCGGCTGAGAAGATTAAATAAACTTGACTATACTTTAAACTACACAAACTTAGTATTACTTCAAGTGCTTCAAGTGGAAGTTTCTCAACACAACACAGTCTAAAAATGTGTCTGGAGAGGTCTGTAGTGTTGCAAGTCAGTGAAATATTTATAAGCTGTTGAAAGGACTGACAGTGTAAAACCAATCATACAGGCAGAGGATGAGAGCCACAGACGCCATTACAATCCGGACTGACATACCCAGGCTGGCTAAACTGTCCCACCCTCTGTGCAGAAGAATCTCACTGTCTAGTGTGTGCATCTTATAAACAAAAACTTCTTTGGCATTAATGCTATTGGTAACTTTCAACTGTCACTTTTAGTCAATAGACTAAGATAAAACATGACCTTTAGAGAGACAGGGGAGGACGTGCAAGCAAAGAAATGTAAACTGGTCAGGGTGGAATGCAGAAGATGACTGCCATATTGTTTTAACTCATCCAACAAGTTATGTTTAACCTCTGAGCAATAAAAAAGTGAGAGAACATTACAGAATTGAACTGCCAACAAAGGCCACAGCAGTGAGCGTTCATATTTGTATTATGAGAGCATAGAGAGAGAGTTCTGATTGTTTGGATTACATTTGCATTTTTCAGTTTTGTTATTTTTAGTTGTGCTGAGCTATGTTGACTCACCCGGCAGGCCAGAGGAGATCAGTGAGAGAGTGGGGCTTGGCTCAGGCAAATGATAACTGAGTTCATTATTATTTGCAAGATGGTATATAAAAACATAAAACATGAACAAAGTCTGTCGACTCATCATCAACAACAGTTTTAACCCACTATAATTTGTTACTACTAATAACAGTTACAAACCATTTAATCAAATTCAACCTCTAGAATTATATACATAGAATTCTATTGTCATAGCTATTATTAGTGAAATACAACTGCTGCATGATTTTTACAAAATACAAAATATATTTGTTTTCTGACATTTTATCTTTATTTATGAATAATTATGCTGAAATCCCAAAACCGTAAGCTAAATATATGACGTGAATATATGAATTTTTTCACTATTTTCCAAATATTCACCTTGTTAGCTCCCATATAGCTGTACCATCGGCATATAACTGTGCCAATCATACTGATCTGGGTGTCAATATATATTTTAGCTAGAGTGCAAAAGCTTGATAAAATGCTCTGAATTTAAAACACTGCTCTGAATTTAAAACACTGTTAAAACTGTTGATACCTTCAGTGCACCTGAAACTCCAGTCTCAGTAGATGTATTCCTCAGATTCAGTCCTCAAAAATGAAAAAAAATAAGGCTTGACTTTTTAGGTTAAAATGACTGAATCTGTTTTTTTTTCTGTTTTGTGTTGGCGAACATAATTGTTTGGGGTGTGTCGTGTTGCTGTGGTTTGTATGAAGTATGCAGGCATGTGGACAGGTAGCTCCAAAATCTCCTAGTTCTGTGGTATGTAAACATGAAATGTGTAGTAGATCCAGTAAGGATCCCAGTAAGGACCATGCCGTTGTAAACCGTAGATGGGGTAAATCTATATAATTATTCATGCTTGAACGCAGCTGAGGGAATTGCATTGGACATTGTTACATGTTGGTGGAAATGTAATTGAACTGAAATGTGATAGGTGGCGTGGCTGTGGTGGAACAGGGATGGTGATCTGTTTAAAAGAACATGGGGAGGATGAAGTACAGCTATCTGTGGAACAGCTGACGATCATGAGCTGATCATCATGAGCTGTTTGTGACCCTTGAACTGACATACAAATGGGAAAATGAACAGCTAACATTAAACCACAAACAAACTTGCTAATAAAGGGGTTAAAAGGTGATTAAAAGTAGACGTCAGTTCCTACAGCAACAATTTTATTTAATCTTTTCTTTGCAAAAGCTGTCATATGGCACAGAGAAAATACAAATACAAAAATACAGCGCATGAGCAATTTATTGGCAATTTATTTATTTTTGCCTTTTGGTTCTGACACTCCCTGATCACTAAGTGTTTTGTGTGAAAATTCTTCCTTTTGTGGTCCATTAAAAAAAAAAAAAATTAAATCGCAACAAATGTTCAGGAGAAACTATTCCTTTGTGGTTATGCTAAGTGTTCTCACACTCTCACTCTCAGTAAGTTGTGTAGTTGTGTACCTGCCCTAATGCATTCAAGCTGATTTCTGGCAGCGGGTCTGTGGCAGCCCGTGTCCTCTGTCTCTGCTGGTGTTAATAAGGCTTGAGCCACTTCCTCTCTGCCCCGCTGTCTGATTAGACCGACCCGCTGAGCGCCGCGCGTCTCGTTAGGACCTGCTTAACAACGTCTCCCATAGGGACCACTAATTAGCCAGGACTGTGTCGTGTTAGGGGCCTGGACAGGATGGGGTACCCTCTCAGCAGCCCTAAAACAGCTTCAGTGTCTCTCGTCTGACCTGCACGCACAAGCCCCGCCCCGCATCAGCCTCAGTTCTCTGCACCTAACAACAAACGAGTGCCGCTCCCTTTGTGAACAGGCCAATCAAGACCCCAGAGAGCCATAAATCCACAGATTCTCTCTTACACTTTCCCATCAGGCCTGTTAATGCAGAGAGTCAGATGGTAGGATATCAAAAACAGCAGCATCTCCAAAACAAGCAGCATCTCAAAAACTTTTATTTTATCAGTGATAAAGACGAGACATAAAAATAAAAAGCAAAAATTAACCACATAGGAAAAATTAATAACATTGCTGAAGACAATGCACCAGCTATGTTTTAGAAAGAACAATAATGCAGAAAAAAGCTTGTAGGATTTTTTAGCATGTTAATGCAAATAAATCCTTATTTATTTGATATGTTCAGTTGTTTATAAGAATTTGAAACTTGGTTAAAATTGTTTATATTTAAATATGTTCATTTATACATTTATACCATTTCATCTAATAAAATGTAATTTTATTTTTGAGCAAAATGAACTAAATTATTAACTTAGATTAAAAAATTAGATTAAACTAGATTAAAATTATTGTACATTAACATGAAAATACAGTAGCTTATCAGGAGATACATCACAACATAATTCCACTGAGCAAAACGTTTCATATTGGTCATAAATTGCTAACATGTTGATCTATTTTAAACAAACACACTCAGCAACAATTATCACTGCAGGTGATGCGTTTAAGGCTGTATTGTGGTATAAACACAGTAAGGAAAGACTCAAGTATATTCATGTAATGATGTTAAGGGATTTCTTTTAAACAGGATTACCATTTACCCATTACCCACAGAAACCATGATCATCTAAGGTAAAACATTAAGCAAATGTTAATGCTGCCTTTAGATCTTATGCAGACTGAGATCCAAAACCCTACATACGGATCCAGACTCAGCATCTATTAAAAACAGTAGCAAAATGAAGCAAATTTTTAATTTGGGCAATTGCTTTAATTGTTTAGTTTAATTCATTTGCAATACAAGCTAACAGAAGGACAATATAATTACACAGAGATTTAGAGGCAGCTTAAAATTGTTGGTTGTCAAAACTCTTGTTGCCTATAGGGGAGGAGGATAAACATACAATGTTGTGTAATTTTTCTTGTAGGTGAAAATTACACTTGTTCTGGTGGTTTAAACAACTCCTTTTGGGTGTAATTTTGACACCTGTAGTTGTTATTGTATTCCGTAGTTGTGTTATTGTAAATAAGTGTCATGGCTGTGGACCCTGTATGCAACTTTTAGCTACATTTTAGCTAAATGTTCACATACGACGACACGGTTTCTGACACCATACGGATAGCAAACTTCCTTTTAACTCCAGTCTAGGGTCCTGGTATATGGAGAGAGAAAATCCTAGAAGAATACTGTGTTGTGTTTGTTTATAAAACCATCAATATTCCTCAAACCACACATTTCCTGTTTGTTACAAACAACTAATGCACAATGAAACTTTTAAGTTAAAGAACAACTAATCAATCGCTCAGCATCAGGGATTATTTTGCAATAATATCCTGTTAACTCTACATTATAAACTACCTTATAAAAGGTTAGATGACTGTTTAACAATTATAATAATAATATAATATGCATAAAGTAAAACAGACTATTCCTTATTAATTATCATGCAAAGTGGATCCAGAACATAAGAAGATAAGCGGGGTAAAAAACTGGGGCTTTTGAGTCTGAGATATGATTTCAGTTCAGATCATTTTCTGGTAGTGGGGTGCAGATTAGCATTTCATGAGAACAGCGGGGCTTAATGATTGGCTGAGCCGGGTCACATGACCAAGGGCAAACTTTGGGAGAGGATTTATAAACAGAGTTCATGCAGGCAGACTGGAAGGCATATGGGGACAATTTGGGTAATTGGACTGTGACTCTACACCGAGTATTACTGTACCAAAAGAAGCCTGAACCGGCGGAGCTCTGACATCTAATTGGCCAGGATATTTTTTACAAATGACAGCAGCCTTCTGAAAGCAACGGACACCCTGAGCGACATGCTACATCAATAGCTAAACCTGAAAATCGCAGGGTAGTAACACTGCTTTGCTAGAACAGCTTCTCAAATGTACCTGCCACACTAAACACTACCTTAAACAGCACTACATATGCAGCACATTTACTGGCACACTTTCATGGGGAGTGTTCATTACAACATGGCGTCTGTGAGGATTAATGCTCGATACCAATGGAGAAAGATGATTGGTTCATCAAGACGAATCAGAAAATGGATTCTAATCCCCACAAAAACTGCTTTGAACTCCGCTAAAAAGGACAGTTAAATTAAGCCCAGTCAACTGTGGCCTTTCACATGACTGATCAGTGGAGTCTTCCAGCTTCTCAGGCAATGGTGATCTTAGCACCAGATGAAGGAGGAATAGCAATTTCGGTAGGATTTCAACTGTAATTCTCCCCCCAACAAATACCTCAGTCTGCTTCCAATTAGTTCATTGAGTAAATCTAATGCTTCAGTTTATACATGTGGAGCAGCGTATGGTAACGTTTCCATTAAACAAAATTAACTTTTGTTTGGGAGCTGATCCCTGCCGGATGTGTAATCTGAAACTTTGAGGATGTGAAGGAGAGCAAACAGAGAAGGTATTAGGAAGGTTTATCTTAGCAGCTTCTCTCTCTCTCTGTCACTCCATCTCCCCCTCTCTTCTTTCTGTGATTATAACTGATCCCTTTTTCAATCTGCAAAGCTAATTCAGGAACCAAATCAATAAAACACATTATGACTTTGATACTAGCTTGAGACTGAAAGTCTATTCCATATAAAAACTTCCACAAGACAGACTGTATATTCCACAACTGTAGATCTGTATATGTATGAGTCATATAAGAAATTGTTTTGTGTGTTTATCTGACTGGCAGGAATAGCATCTTTACCATTAAAGTAGGAGAGAGAGAGGGAGAGAGAGAGAGAGAGAGAGGGAGGGAGAGAGCGAGACAGAGGGACCTCAAAATGAATGAGACATTTTGTAATATTACAAAGGGACAAACAAGATTTCAACACCAAGAAGACAAATAAACAGCTGCAGTCTCTTACCACTTTGAATGAATCCCTGTTGGCCTGTAGACTCACTTTCACTACTTCAAATGGATTAACAACCAGTGCCCCGGTAAGCCCTGACCCCAGGCCAGCCACAGAGAGGGCCTAAGCACACTGAGGCAGCCTGAATTACATTACAAGGCAAAAAGACACGTTAAAACAATAAACAAAGACTCTAAATAAACAAAATTACAAATTACAATTACAAAATGATGGCATAATAAACAACAAGGTTTCTGTGACACTTTGAGTTTGACTTTACCCTCTGATGAATGAAACTGCAACTGTCAATTATTTGAAGAGGTTAGAAATAAAATGCAGTCAGGATCAGAGATGGATGATCTGTTGAGACACCTAATAAGGAATAACTGCATATATTGGAACAACAGCTAAACTCTTCTTTCTAATTGGGCAACATTTTACAGATTTTCATTGCATTTATTACATTTACATTTATTCATTTGACAGACGCTTTATCCAAAGCAACTTACAGTGAATTCAACACATTTTATCAGTACTTGTGTTTCCCGAGTTAGAACCCACAGCCTTTGTGTTGCTAACACAATGCTCTACCAGTTGAGCTACACAGGAACACAACAATGGTTAGCTTTAGTCTTTGTGATACATGATGCCCATTCAAAGCACTTGACAGACAGGCTTCAGGGCTACTTGAGGGGCTATAAAGCAGATCTTTCAGTGTGTTTGCATAGGTAAGGCCTGCATAAGCTAGGAATACTACACACCTATAGTTTCAATTAGTATCTCACAATGCGTGTCCTTCAACTTAAACAGTAAAACCACACATCTTCTCAGACTGGCCTGTAGCATGTTTGTAAAGCCAGCCATCCACTTCTTCAGTTTTTATTTGTGGTATTATCACATCTATATCAATCATACCGGACAGTTTAAGCTGGTGTTCTGAGGGAGGCGGGGCCACGGCTAAATCACTTCTTTTAATTTGCATAGATGATGTCACTCATTCTCCCAGTCACGCCCTATACATCTCTCTGCTCAGCGCCCCGGGCAGTGCATGGATTGACACCTCTAGTTATGGTGTGCAGAGACAGGGGTGATTGATAGTGCAGGTGAAGAGGCTGCAGACGCGAGACATGTCACCCGTCAGAGGACATCCGTCAGGCCTTCAACGAGCTGATAGATGGCTGTCAAAGTAATGGTTGATCTTTCACATGCCTCGCTAAGCAGCGTTCGTCTACATTACACCTTCATCCCGTACACTGTGTAATGGGGAGAGAGCTGCGCTTGGCTGTGAAAGTGATTATGTGTATAGTATCTATGACTGTGTGTGTGTGTGTGTGTGTGTGTGCGTAGCTTGAATCTGATGACTCACCAGGTGATAAAGGAGTAAAACCTAAGAGCTTCTTGTACTGTTCAAAAGTGAAGAATTACAAAAACAAGACAAACTGTAAACATGTGTTGTAGACCAGACACACATGCACATTAAATGGGTCTAAAACTGTGGGAGCACTAGTGAGAAAGGTTTACATTATTTATAACAATTTAAAGCAACAATTCATAACTTTTCACCATCTCTGTTCAAAACAATAGTTACTTGCAGTTATTTTTTTTAACACTGATGACAAGTTTAAATTGTAAGCAACTGCTGTAATAAGCTACAAATGTGCCACTACACTCAGCAACCACACATGCAATGTAGTAGCCAGCTCCTATTTCTGTTTTCAGACACAACCACACAGATGTGTGAATATAAACTGACAGTTCCTGTGAATTCTTGACAGCTCAAATTATAAATCATTATTGTAAGCCTAATAAGCTTTTTAACTTTATTAATTACCTCAAGTTACAGACTGTGGCATTAAGCAATACATTGAGTTTTAGAACGTCATTGCAGTTGGCATGTCCACGTTTTAATGTTTGCATGAGCTTCAGCTGGCATGAACTTCACAAGTTTGTGCAAACCTGATGAGCTTAAATTGAGATGGTTCCAAAGATAATATTGTGTGCTTCAATAGAAGCGAGTAAATCTAATCTTCTGTGCAAACATGTTAACATGGCTATGTCACTTTTTTTTGTTCTTGTTTGGTTATTGACCCTGAAAATCTGTAGAATTGTAAAAATAACTAAATTTAAACAAGCTAAAGTCATGACCTTAAATTTTGAAAAAGTGTTTACGGCAGGTTTAAATGAATAAAGTCCTGTATATTCAGTGTCGTCTTAGACTTAAGAACTCCACTGTATGTCCACACACACAGACTGAATGTTCACACCTTGAGCAAACAGAACTCAATTGCAGCAAATTAGGACAGTCATCGAGCTGTCAACACGACACTGTGCAAATATGAATACACACAAGGTCTGACATTTACGTTTTGCCACACCTGGCAATGGTAGCTTTGCCAGGTGTAAATTTAGAAAAGTCACTGGTCTGAAAAATTAGTGTTTACTTATTAAATTAGTACTTATTTACTAGTTTCGTTTTATTAGAAACTTTTCATTCATCATTTTCAGTTGTTGGTTTACATGGTAAATATTCCATGTGTTGCAATTTTCCTGGGAAAATTTTCCCAAAGTTCCTGGGAAGTTTCTAATGAGATTATTGGTTGAAGTTGTTGGAACAGATGTGAATTATGACAGATGTTTTCTCAAGAAGACGATTGATTTGAATCTTATATCAGTGAGGGTCAAAGGATTGCTCTTGCAATTTGATAAAAAAAAATTATGCTGCAATTCCTAATACAGAGTTCAGTTGGGTAAGATTAGTTTAGTTTAGGTAAGATGCCATATCTGTCTTTAGTTACTAATGTAGTCTAACATTGGTAAAGCTTTGCTTAGCTTGACAGCTATCAGATAATAAAACATTCAGTAAGACAAATTAAGGCCAGGGTGTATATATTGTCTATTGGCAGACAGAGAGCATTAAATTGACTCATGGACCTCATTTATCGTCAATGTTAAGGTAAATTGTTAAAACCAACCCAAAGCTTTCAAATAATCGAATTAAACTCCTTCCACATGTTTTTTAGATTAGGCAAAATTACCAAAGTAGGACATTAACAGTGCTCAACATTTCCTTGCAGATGCCCATTTTGAGATGCCCGTAAGCTGAAAACCTAAAAACAGGCACACGCTCATCTACTCTCAAGAGTGTATATATGTACGGTTTATACATAACGCTAAAGTGAGGCCAGTAGCAATATCTGTTCATGTAGGTCAATATTGGGAGTTCTCAACAGCAAACACATGTAGCATGACGACAAACACAGAGGACAGTGTTTTTAATCCTTCTGGTAAAAGCTGGTAGGTTGAGGACATACATATGTGGTCTCTGTGTGTTTACACTCGGCAGGCCAGGTTGCAGAGATCAGAGCACGTATGGTTTAAGTGATGAACTTCAGCTTGGAGTCAAATATGGTTTCTGTTACCTTCACTGCTCTCTTTGGAGTCTCGGACAAAATGGGGGAAGGAATCCCTTGTAGAAGCCATACACACTGTTGAGGGAGGTAGATCACATATTGGAACTGACCCTCATGATGAATAAACAAGATTTTATAACAAACACAGAGTTTTAGAAGTGGGTTCAATTACTTAAACTAAAGATTAAAGTGTAGCCTGTGATTATTACCTTTGTCTGCAATTACTTGTTTTAAAAATCTGCCATGATGGATTTGCTAGTGAAACTAAAAAGCTACACTGTCACACTTTCACTTTCAGCTGTGGTTATAGATCATTGGCATAAAAAGCTTAGCAAGCAAAATGCGGCCGCAACCTGCATTCAGTTTCAATTGGGCATTTTAATGTTTATTTATTGGGAAATATAATAGCATAATTAAAGAAAAAATTATGGCTCATGTCCAGTTGCAGGTCAGATTGGTTCACTTACAATCTTGCAAATTCTGTTAAACCTGTACTACCTTCATTTTAATAAAATAAAAAAAGAATGTAATAAAACATTATAAAACTATGAAAAAGATCAAGAAGCACTTTGAAATTCTTGTTAGTTTCTTTAATGTCTTAGGTTTGTTGCAAACACATTAGATATGTGATGGTCTACATAAGTACATTTTCTGCTTTCATGTGCCAATTCTATGGAAATCCACCCCCATCATCATGCATTGACCTTGAAATAGCTTCGGTTGTGTGCCATTATTGTTCCAAGAGTACCGTCTCCAAACCAGAACAGGTTTGACAGGTCCAAAACAACAAACAAGAACTTTTATGAAAGAAACAAAACGGCTTAATCAAAGCATCTTTTTAGTTTTTAAAAAGTTTAAAAGTTTGCAACAGCGGAATCATTTTTTGAGTCATTTGTACTTGGCAAGTCAGAAAGTAAAACTTTGATTGCAATATTCTGCTCAATGAAATTGCTTAAAAAGGTAAACATCAAAATACTGTGTAACTCACAGCGACAAACAGACATTGTCCTCTTTGTGATAAGCAAATAAAGACATCAACTTTGTCATTCAACACTATTATCATTAATCTTTTCATATTTGAATATACATAGAAAGCTGAAATAAGTTGTGCCTGAATAAATTTAAAACAAGACATTATTGTTATTAATGTAATAGAAGATTGCATAACTGTCATTAATACGGCAAACAGTGTAACAGCAAGAATTACACTTTATACTGCAGATAATACAAATGTGTTGACCTACCATGGTGTAACACAAAAAAGTGCATGTTTTCATTATATTTTGCAGTCAGTCATGACAAAGGGTCATGGTTTCATTTTTGTGTGCGACAGTGGCATTATCTATGATCCAAAAACAATAATAAGAGTCACACTGTCACATTCTGACAAAAACAGAGATCAATGTCCTTTTTTCAGATTCCAGTCAGATCAATGCTTCAGCACATTCTAACACCCCCAGCACAGACGTGCACTTGGAGAAGCAGACATTGTTTGGAGAGCTCATGCTCTTTTTCTGAGGCTGTAACCTGACTCTGTTTTGCTTTCTGTCAATCTAAAAGTCAGGACAAGTCCAAGCAAGAGAAACACCTGAGCTATTCTTTTGCCTCCTACAAAAAACTCTTCAAAACTCTCCATTATTAAAATCAGTGGATGGGTAAAAATGCTCTAGAACAATCTATAAACATAGAACACAGAAACAGACAAACAGCATTTTTACCCGTCCACTGATTTTAAAAATACATCATTAAGGTCAAATCCCCATCATTGTTTAGATTAATATGTATTTTTAAATGAAGTAATTTTTACTTCTGTCACCCCTCACTTTTTTCATGCTTTCCCCACACAAGGTCTGATATCTAACATCTGAGGTGATGCAACATCCATGTAACATGCATTTATGTCTAAGAGGGTTAATACAACCAGATAAGAAACAATCCAGAATGTATGAGACTCTCAGTATCAGTTCAAGCATGTATTGATATTGAACACACGTGTGTAGACAGGGTGCACAGAGTGGCGTGACAGCCGCCTATGAACTCCTGTTGTTTTATTGTGAAAACATGCCCCAGTAGTTAACAGAGATGTCCTCGGCTGATTTAGTTGGGGTGTAAATATTATTGTTTCTGTGAACAGAGATGGAGCGTTTAAGCATGGGTGTGGGATGATCTGACTGTGCCGGGACCAGCACTCAGAAACCTCTGACCCCCGGCTAATAACCACAACGCATCTGATCGATGACAACTGATCTCTATTTGGCAATAAAGCAACGTTGTGTTGAATGAGACTGACAGCATAAGCTTTTGTCAAAGCAGGAGTGTCTGACTGGAACGGAAGCTGCCCCCCTCCTCTCGACCCCCCAATTTGTGGTGCATGCAAACACACCAGCCGCATGTTTTACCGGGTGTGGTCAGTGTAAGAAAAATCAGGTGGTGAGATAAAGCTTCAATTTGTTACACACACACTCAAGACCCCATTTGACTACGCCTGGTTTGACTATGCCTGAATGCCAATTTGACTCTAAATGTAAGCATGCAGTTGGCCCTCATAAACAAATGCTTGTGCATTTAGATATGTGTGGGTCCAGCTGTCAGTGTTTGTATGGGTGTGATTTGTCTTTGATTTACATAAAACCCCATTTCTACCATTCAGCACATGCCCACATCCCTCAACATAACAAAAGGAGAGGAAGGAAATGACACATTAACCAAATTGGATAATGGGACAAAAATGTTTGATGCCTGTTGTGGGACCGACACCCGTTGAATCGCAGGCTGATGGGGAAACATATGTGGTATTTTTACGTTTTGGTGTTTATGTCTGGTAACGTGTATGTTGTAATGTACACTCTGAAAACTTCCTGCTCTTTCTCTTGTCAACAACCTGAAGGCTTGATCTGCAAATATTATCATTTGCCTTGTGAGGCTTTCACCTTGACATTGGTTCCGAATGTCGCAACGGCTCCACACTCAAATCAAGTACAAGAAAAGCGTCGTCTTTCCTTGTGTTTTTGTAACTAAACAAACATGACAGGCAGAAACAGAAACACCATAATTAATCAGCCGCAATGAGTTGTTGCCTCAGGTAATATTTATAGAAAAATATTTTGGCAGATGATTTTTTTAATGAACTCATATGTGGTATAATATACGAGAATTAAAGGCAATAACCATTCAAATTTGTACAAAAATACAAAAAAAGGCTAATACATAATTGCATAATTCTTTCTATTTGAAAATTACTTCTATTAAAATGTCTTCACTTAAATGGACACTTAAATGTCATTATATACATTTGTGTCCTCGTAAACTACATATACCATTAAATAAATGTAGGCATTATGTGTTATAAAATTATGTTTAAGTGATCATTTTATAATATGCTGTTTATAAAAATAAATAAATGCAGGTCTGTAGAAGTAATATCCAAATATGTTATAGGAAAATGTACGAAAAATGTATGTAGTATAAGTATTCTTTCCTGGCAAGAAACCTTTCTTGCACGTTTACTGGAAACATACGTTCATGCAACAATTCTGTTTTAAAACATGATTGATTACCCAAACATATTGGCCAGAAACTGTGTAGTGTATTTATTTTCCCCTACATTTTTTACACACATTTTAGGTAAACGTACAAGAACCTCACCACATTTTGAAACAGATCAATTTCAAATCAGCTACAGCGAAATTTCTATCAAATGTGTCTTCCATCCTCCTGTGGTTTCTACATCCAAATATAAAAAAGTGTATAAAAACATTTAAGCAGCAAAAGGATCATACCGCCATAAACGTACATATTTAGACTTGCACTTAAATTAAACTCCCTATGGATCACAACTAGTTCTTGAGGCTCTTGCCCAAAAAAACAAGTTCAAGTATCCTGTAAACGACTAAACAAGACACATACTGTGAAATAATTATGAACAATCAAGCCATTTATGTAAGTGATCTAAAACAATTACTACTTTCCCTCCATGATGATCCACACATGCTACATCATAACACAAAAAATTTGTAACCTCAGCCCAAACAGATTCAGAGCCAATTCGCAGAAGGATCTCCAGCTCTGAACAAATTGGTGTGTGGAAGCCGAGAAGCTTTAAGGAAGAACAAAATCCCAAAAATTAAAAAAGGACCATGTGCAAAAGTGCAATTCTGGCCTGTACAGCGAAAGCGTTTATTTTCAATTATAATAATATAACAGTGATTTCCCACCACTATTTGTGTAAATTAAAACTAAGTGGATCAGCCTGAGGCTGACTGTGCTGCTGGCTACTGTGTGGCGAATCCATCCGCTGTCAAACAGAAGGAGGTGATAATTGGTTTTGAGAAACAGGAGTGCGATCAGCAGGGAAGGTATTGTGGGATGCAGCTGCTAACAGCTTAGCGGAGAGGAAAGAACCACAGTGAGGCTGCTGATGGACCCGGAAGCCACCGTGCCAGTGTCTCCTGGGACCATATGGCACGTATATTCTCACACCTCGTGAGGGATCCAGTGTAGAACAGTCAGCCTGCAATAAACAGACTTTTCTTTCAAGTCTGTTTCTTTTACACTTTCTTCAGGAACTGACATTGTGAGCATGTGGGGGTGAGAGAGAGAGAAAAATCTCTGCCTCAACCACTCTGCGTCATTTGTTTTGCCTCAACCACCCTGAGTTTTTCTATACAGAGAGTCTGCTAGCATGGCACATGTTCTGCTTGAAACTGCCAAATGCATAATATAAATCTATGACTTCACTCGCTTGACATACTACATATTCAATGGCAGGTGGGATTTAAGCTTGTGATTTTTGTACACCACGTTTCCTAAAGCTTTAAACATTCCCTTTCACCAGGTGCATGTTGTTATCATGTATTTACTTCATACAAGAGACATCAACGCCTAGTTTACACAAAACGTACACGTACAACAGTAGATGTCAGGAAAGAAAGCAAACACAGAAACTTACATTACTAGTTAAAGACGGGGTAAAATAAAACAGGCAGTGCAGTTTTATTGCAGAAATCTTGTGGAAGAAACTTATGCAAAATAGCAATAGTGTTCACCACTTTTTGTATGTAATATTTTAACCATATTAGTGTAAATAATTTATGTAAATAACTTTAAGAATGACTATTTTGACTTACCCCTCTGTGCAAAATATTTGAAGCAGTCACCAAGGCCTTTATAGCTATTAGATTCACCCTTCCCTCTTTGGACCGGAACCTACAAGATAAAATAATGTCAACTGTCTCCAATCACAGTTAAAGTTAAATTAAAAGCTGGCCCATACAAAATCTGAAACACATAATTCACGAAAAATCTACAACATACCATGATAAACCTTACATCACAAATACTGCTGTAAATTCTAAAAAAAGTATGTCATCGTTTTTCTAATAAAAATGGTACCTACTAATGGTACCTACCTGTTTGTTATTATAAGTAATTTTAGTTTATGATTGTAACAATTTGAATAAATAAGGTATAATATAGACAGTGAATTATATAAAAAACAAAACATTTAAATATGACCTCATTAAGTCTTTTAATTTTTATTTTTTTTTAATTTATCATTGTTGTTCCTGGACATTCAATTTATTGCATGCAAAATAGATAAGAAATTATAGTTGAATTATAATAACAATAATAATAATAGAGCATTGTTAAGATTAATCAATTCTGCTAAACATCACTCCTGCAAATACATTCCAACATTCCTCCACTTACATGACTGAGATCATAGAGCATTACCACCATATGCTCTCAATTATCTACATGCATGAAATGTGGGACATTGGCTAATCTGTACAAAGTGTTGACACAAGTCTCTGACGTCTATCAAAAAACAAACCTCCTTTTCTTTTGCATTCAGCTCCAGTTCTTTCCATGGCTGCATGGCTGATTTGTAGAACATCGAAGAAGTCAAACATTTACTTAACCCATCCTCACCAATTAGCTCTGCTCCTCTCATAGCCAGACCCTCTAGCTTCCAACTTTGCCACTAACATGCCAGTAACCTGCTGATAACAGTTTTGCAGTTGTGTAAATTTTTAACACGATTCAAATGGTCAAGAGATGTTTTTGTATCAACAAGCATGCTAGTAACTCTCCAATAAAGAGTGTCCTGCACTGTGTAAATGTTTAACATGGTACCAGTGTAAGTTTGGGATAAAAGGATTTATTGTTACCCCCACAGTTCATGTACCATAGATGCTTCAGCACCTATGAAATGGGCAAAACAACTATAGGACATTTGATGCTTTGATACTGCTTAATGTTTTGTTTATTGGCTTGCATGCCTGGACAGTTTAAAGTTGTTCAGGCTGGGTATCTTTTTGGGCACAGAAAGGCCAATAAACAAACCAACCTTTGCCCTTTGAGTGTATATGGATGAACCCAGGCCAGGCTGTGAGGGCAAGACAGGGAATGAGAAAGATTCTCCTCATATGGTTTTGACTGTCAGGTCAAGAGGTTAGCAGTAAGTCATTCAGGCGGGTGCCTGATGGCCCATAAAAGTTCCTGGTTCCATTTGATGAGGGGGCGCACTGAGGTGAACAACCTTTTATATCAGCAATGGATTAACATGTTGGAGAGATGACTAGCATTTTGTTTTGTAGATTCCCAAATTGTTTGTAACTTAATAGTTTGTACCCAGGTACCAGTTAGCATCCTAAATGGATGTGCAATACCATATTAAAG
The DNA here is from genome assembly GCA_036877545.1 of Yasuhikotakia modesta. NCBI lineage: Eukaryota > Metazoa > Chordata > Actinopteri > Cypriniformes > Botiidae > Yasuhikotakia > Yasuhikotakia modesta. Next base: position 41,676 of record JBAJNP010001216.1, read on the forward strand.
AAAAGGAGAGTAAGACTGTAAGATGGCAGGCTTAAAGATGGGGACATTTAAGGCCAGTGGAACTTATAAATAAATATAAATCTGTCTTAAAGGCACCAAGATCAATAAATGGAAGCAGTCTATCCCACTGTGAGCTGAGTTTATATATCTGTAATACACAAAGATGGCCTGACCTGCACTAGCCTAGAGCTGGCAGGGACCATGGTCCACTTTCAGCTGCTGACCTCAGGGTCACCTCATTTCCTCATGCCCCTTACCTACCCTGTCATAAAAGCCTTGGACCAAACAACACAGCCCAGGGATTGGGAGATAATAGGGAAGATGTGAGGAGTTCTTAGCAGTAGAAGATGGCCCAGGAATCTCTGAAAGAACTTTAGACAGATATGAAGAGAGCTTAACTGGAGAGAATAAGAACAGCTGATTCAGTTGGCCTTGAGGCAAAGCTCCCAGTCATAAAGTCAACAAACAGAGGAACTGGGGAAAGCCCAGGGGCTTTGTTAAAAGATCCAGCTCTCTCCTTCTCAGACTAAACCTAAGAAGAAAAGATATACTTACAGGTGATGATTTCTGTGAGTTCATCAGAAAGAGCCACTAACCTCCTGTACTCTGTCTTTATAGGACTGGAGCGCCATCATGGACGGCCAGGTGAGGGTGAAGGTGAGGCCAAAGTGGAGTTACTATTGGTAAATGAGCACCAGGGGTAAATAACCCTACCATCTCCATCTGACCCCAAACTGCCTGTAAAACTGCAAACTCTGGGCACTCAGAAAGGAAGGTAAATGAGAATAAAGACCAGAATAACACCTTCCCCTTGTGTTTTCATAGAGAGGAGTGAAGTGTTGTAGAACCAGGCTGAGTTCTATGGCCTTGCCCCCTTTCAGACCCTGAATGTAATAGGCCAGCAGTGGGTCCGACAGGGTTGAGGCCTAATAATGATGGTGTTAAAAAAAGCCCTGTGGGAAGGGTGGGAGGTTATTGGGTTGATCAAAAGGCTTGCATTTGACGGGTTTGCCTTTAAAGGGGCAGGCCAAACTTTTAAAAAGGTCTCTTAAATTCGCCTTGTTAAATATAGGGGTATTTCCCCAAAGAACTGTGGAGTGGAAACTGCATTATTTCGTTCATGGCTAAAACATTAACATAGTAAACAAGGTCCAATGAGTGAAAAAACATTCTTTAAACTGTATATGCACCACTTATAACTTTTGCAGGACTTGTAAAACACAAAAACTCTGTGATTTGTTCTTGTGACAGAAAATATTGTAGTTGGATAGCTTTGAATGCTGGCAGTCTGTTTTTCCGGTCTGTTACAATAATAACCAAATATTGTACGGCATATGCAAAGCAGAATATGTGGAGATGAAACATCACCATCACATAATCATGAGAGAATTTTCACCTGTATACAAACTTGCAATCAAATAAACAATCCATGAACAAGTCCATGAATTAATGAACAAATTATAGTCAATAATCTCAATCAACCTATTTACAGTTGTTTGCAGTCAGTAATGTTGAATTTTTTTACATTCTACATAAGTTGCCAGTATACAACACACCAGCCAATAGCTGAAATAAAGAGTCAAATCAGAGAAGCACAATTTGCACGTGAGCAAGGCTTCTTTTACACACAATCAGCGCTACATAAGAGAATCCAGAAGGCAGCATTAAAAGGAAATCTATTTTTTACAGCTAGACAGTTAATTTTAATGAGCAGGATCATAAAGATGGCAGACATCCATTGCAATGGTACATGAGGTTAAACCTCTCAAACTTAAATGTTCCAACATGGCAAATGCAGGCGTCCAATCAAATGCTGAGCAAAGAGAAACAATTGCTCTCAAGACAAGATCATGACCGTGTTGATGAATATTAAACCTTTCCACCAATAGGCAACATTTTTTCCTATTGGATTTGATTTTCAGGGGCATTTTTTCCCAAACCATAGTAAATAAACTGCAACTCAGTTTAAGTTTCTCTATCAAAACAGGTGATTCACTATCCATCTTCAAGAAAAGACTAAAACTCACCTTTTTAAACAATACCTCCCCAATTAAATGTCACTCAACTACTACTAACACTTCTCTCTTTTTTCCTTTTTCTTTTCTTCTTTTCGTCTATACCTCTCTCTACTGTCTCTATTAAAAAAGGTGGGGTGGGACAACTGCACTTGTTTACTTACGCTATACTAGTCTAGGGAAAATGTTACCATGCTTATAAGACTGTTGTTTTTTTTCAGTTGATGCACTGTTTCTATTGTTCCTTCAATTGTAAGTTGCTTTGGATAAAAGCGTCTGCTAAATGCATAAATGTAAATGTAAGTTTATTAATTTAAATTTTCAATCTGGACAGTTTATTACCATTTACTTCTAAATTAAATCAACAACAAATTTTTGATGTACTTAAATGTTCAACTAAATGAACTTAGGGTGACTTTTAAACATTAAGCAAAAGTTCTAAGTCCTACCAATATAAAGAGTGGCTTTTGGAAAATCCCAGGAAAACTTTCTCTCTTAAAACTGTCCTGATTTAAGCAGACATACATAGCTGCCCTCTCTCTGTTCTTTGGCCTGTTCAGGTAAACTAATACTGCTGGGCTCATGGCTGTAGGTGGCCCATAAAGCTGAACTTGTGGAGGGAAGGAGATAAAGCAGAAGAGAAGACAGAAGATGGGCAAAGGGAAGTGATAAATTCATGGCGCTTGTGTCCCGCTTGCTTCCCGACTCGGTCTGGGTTAGGACAGCTTGGGTTTCAGTGGCACCACAGGCCTCACTGAACCCACTGGGACTGGGGTAATGAAGTTGCCTAAGGGGGGAACGAGGAATGACATCCTCCCTCAAGGCAACCTGTAGGACATGGTTTAACCTATCCTACAAACTACTCCCTGTTGGTTGCATTGGTTTGGGCCTTGGGTTGGCAACCTCTTACTGACCTCTTGTGAAACTGTTGATTTTTATGCCTTGTCTTTGCTAAGACATTCCTAGCATTACTAAAACACAGGGAACATATTTGCAGATACTGTCCCATATTCACACCCTTATTCACACATCATAGTTGGTGAGGTCACAAGATATGGGGTCACATAATATGTAGGCACATGATGGCATTCTTTTCACAAAATTTGTGAACAATTTAGGTTTTTTTCCACAGTTTGCTTTTTCACCATTAAAATGGGGGAAAAAATTCTTACACTTCCACTTTAAAACCTGTTTTTAAAAATGTAGGTTTTCAGGCCCCCAGAATGCTGTTGTTGTATAAACAAATGGCCAAAATACAAAATAAGTTTTCAGATTTTAGTTGTTTTAATTTAGTTTATTGTGTAAATGCTCCCATAGATAAAAACTGCAGCTAGTGCCATAAAAACACACTTCTGTCAACCAGTCCATTTGTAATTCTATACGCATTGGTGAATAGACTAAGAATACTAAATACTAAATGTCACCACTCTCTATAGGACTGTTCTTTCTGATATTGTCAGACGGGAATGGGCTTCCCAGGACAGCCCAGTTTGGAATAGCACAGTTATGGCTGCTTTGAAGTGAGAAAACTGCTGAGGATAGTGGAGACTCCTCAGACAGCAGGGGATTGGAGCTATTACACAAACCATCAAGACAGTCCAGCATCAGTCTGAGTTCAGCGGCTCTTCACCAAGACACACGAGTCTCTGAATTACAACCCTCTGCTCATGGTTCTCACCCCCTGCCTGGTAGGAGCACGACTGAAAATATATGAAGGAGTGGGTCACAGATGCTGTAAGGCGTCTAACAGGCGCTGGAGACAAATGAGTTTTCATCAGGCACTTTACTGCTTCTCTAAAATGGGTCATTTCAGCATGATGGGGCATTTTTGCTTCATGTTGTACGTTTCTAACATAATGCATTTGAATGATTGTGACACCTCTTTAGAGGAAACCTGCTGTACTGTGTAATAGCAGATCATAACCTGCAATGGCAGCCACATCTACAGAAGATTATTTCACCAGCACAAGGTCACACACAATCCCCTCTAACTCTATATACCACCTAGATTTTTAGATGTTCTGAAGGCACTAAGGCACTGATGGAGGTCACTGTCTGGTTTGGAAGTAATAGCCCACCTCTCCTTAACAATTGGTTTGATATGAAGTATTATTCACAACACTGAAAAATAATTTTAGCAAAACTCTCACTAGTGACAAATTTTGAACTGCCATTCCATTGAGCTGTTGGTATTGGTGGACTCTAAAAACAAGAAATATGAAAAGCTATATTGGACAAGCACTAAGCAGTAAGTTAAAGTAAGTAACAGTAAGTATTATATTGACTATTATATGTTGACTACCTATTACAATATTTTATTTATTACATTTATTTTCAAGCTAACAGCTACTAACAGCTAATAATAAAAAGTAATTAAAAATCAAGCTTTCCTTAAAAAATTAAATGCCACACTACAGTAACCAGATGACCACTTGTTTGCAATAACAGCAACAATATTATTTGGATCTAAATATGGTAAAAGCATTAAATTGAACAGCAAAATATACACTAAAAAACACTGAATTGACAACAAGGTTAACAGCAGCATTTAACAACAAAACCAGAAATCAGGCTTCAAAAGCAACTTGCTAAACTAAAAGCAACTATATTTCAATACTGTAAGTAAATAACAATTTAAATACTTTAAATAACTATAAGTCAAGTTATTGTTATTTTGAAAAATTAGTAGCATCACTACTTTAATTTAATTCATTGCCAACGCTAACCCATTGGAGTTCATAAAAGCAGGTAAAATCTGTAGTGGCCATTTTCATTTGAGTGCTTTAAAACTTTTTATATGATGCCAGATCTTATTTTTAGAAACTGACAATTATGGCTGTATATGGCAATTTGGTTTCACTTTAATCCCACTATTTATCCTACTAATACACAACAAGCCTAACTAAAAGTAAAAATACTAGTAATACTTGATTGTCAAGAGATCTGCGCTAAATAGTGCAGCCATAATATACTGTGTACACCCAATGAAGACTTTGGCCAAAATGCATCAGTGGTAAGCCACTAATATAAAGGCCTTTTAACTCTTTTTTTCTAAACCACTAATAGTAGCGCACTGGAGTTATTTTGGACTGTTCTAGAGTCCCTTTGCAATAAAACATGCCACAACCTATGTTGTATTGATGTTTTTCACTGCCATTGCAAATAGTTACTGTCTTACCACTGATTGGAAAACTGGCTCGCAAAGCGCAGATAACCGCAGTCAGATACCTGTGTGCTGTTTATTCCATCAGAACCGCCAGTCAAGGCAGGCTAGTGTTTAGACATCACTAGAAAGCACAGCTGAGCTACGTGCTGCTTTACTGGGCCGGATCGGCTCTCTGGCCTCCGAGCTTTGAGCCCAGCGGTTTATAGGCTGGTTGAGGGATTCCATCCCGAGTGCAGCAGGGTTCAGGCAGCAGTTGGGGGTGGAAGTTTGTGGGCTTGTCTCACATAGTCTCTCAGTCCTGACAGGACAGTATATAATGCGTTACTGGCCTCGTCAAACATCCCTTGCAGCACCCAGTGAAGCTCCCTTTTAAGCGTGCTGGGATCTGACGAAGGTTGTGACATCATAGCAACTGTCAAGAAGGGTTAATCGTTGGTCCTATTATGACCAATGAGAGAACGTCTCTGGAGTCCTAAAGAGACATGCTGTGGATCACTAAACATGGACAGACAAACACTTGCACAAAACACAATCAGTTCTCTGAAATGTAACATTAATATGGTATTTTTATTACTGTATGTTATACTGATCAATGCCATGCCAGGCATTACTTGTAAAAAATCTTTAAAGACAAACATGATTCATTAATATTATTGAAAGTATCCATAAACAAAGGGTTTAGTTGAGTAATGGTTGGCTGGTCAAATCTCTATGGGTAGGTTAGTTCCATGTTAAGTAAAACATCTTTTATTAGGCTATTGGTAAAACAATTTTTAGTGTCCAGTGTATAAGACTTGACTTTCTAAATATAAGATTAGTTTCATGAGAAAGGAATAAAATAAATGAAACAATGAAAAATAAAGTTAAGTCCACCTTTAAATGAAAAGAAAAATATATCACACTCTTTTGGCAATATGTAATGATATATACCAAATGTTTTTGATTGTTTAACACTTTGCCCCATGTAAAAAAGAGAGAAAAACAAAAATGACAAGGCCTGTAGGAGGGATTTAAGGCAAGTTTGGGGTAGTGGAAGGCAACGTAACTGGAGCTCTTCTACAAAAGCAATGCACCTCATTCTTGGTCTCTAATGAGTGTGGCACGGTGACCGGCATGATGATCAGAGTCAGATGGACTGCCCCGAGCAGCCGCCCCCTGCCGAAAGTGCCGTCTGACACCCTTTGTTACCTCCAAGTGAGCTGAGACCAGCCCATGAACCATGTAACTAGGTGGTTTCCAGGTTAATGAAAAGCTGTAACTCCAGTCTCACTGTCTCCTTAGAAGTCTAACTAACCTCTGAAACCCTCTACCCACACCCCCTTTAAAAAGTCCACATTCTAACATGTTCTTGTTTATTACCTCTATCTGAGAATTTGACTTGTGATGGCATGAGGAGGTGAGACACATCTTTGTACGTTTAGCTGGAAATGCTCGTTTCTGAATATAACCATGTACAAAGAAGTACAACTCTAAAGTAAACATTAATTTAACCTTACAAACAATCATGGTCTGGAAATACATTCTCTTAATGTACTTCTAATCTACTGCCAGATGTTTGTTTGTGAGTTTGTGTGTGTGCGTCTGAGATCGGCCCTTTAATTCCTGTCTCCGCCTCTACATGGCTCCAGCACCCTCATTTGCACAGGGTAAATATGTATTCCTAAGTATACATTTTGTCAGGTTCCCCTAAAAAAGCCTTTGATTTTGTTAAGGCGGCTCATTGAAGAGAGCAGGTGAAAAAAACTTGCTTCAGTTGGCATCCAATTTAGAGCAACGGACATTAAAGCAGCAACAAGTCGCTAATAGGAGCCAGTCGTGCAGCTAGCGTCACGGAGGAGGTGTGCCAGTCATTTGTGCTTCAGCAACTCTCTGAGACCTATGCTAATAGATTTCAGCTCTACTAACCCTTCACTAGCCCAATTACCCTGCTCTAGTATGACTGAAAAGCAGAAAAAGAGACTATACAGAAAAACAAGTGTAGAGTTAACTTGCTAAATTATTTTGAAAGGTTGTTAGCACACTGCTATGTAGTTGCTAAGGTGTTCTGAGATCTTGCTAGTTGTTTATTTAACCCAATATTTAAAAAACTTCACCACCAAGAAACATTTATGGAACTCTTCTTTAATGCAAGTCTATTGTGTTTTGGCCTGTTCTCAAACCAGGCAGTAGTCACTTTTCTCTACAAGTTACATTTAATGTAATTGTTAATTTGACAAATTGATTGTTAATTTGACAAATGGTGTCAATGAGTTTGAGTGAGAGATGAGTTTATCAATACAGTAACTATGAGCACCAGTAACAATGTTAGCTTTAGCAGACACCAATGACCTCCAATAATCAATTCCTGATATAAAGTATGGCATTATGAGATATACCCATTTGAAGAACAGAAACATGGGTTTGATGCACAGACACACACACAGACCCACACAAAACAAATAAAACTGCCTCTCTTTACACTGGACTTTTATCACTTTTTGAGGAAGGGCATTACTAAGAAAATAGAGTGTGCACTTTTAACCCTGACCCTGTGTGAGAAGAGAGTGGCCTAACTGTGGTCTTACCTATAATAAACTTTTACCCCAAACACCAGACCTTAAATCACTCTACAGGACTCTAGAGTATCAGATATCGCTTCACACAAATGTACACACACACGGCCACAAACAAACGCATGCAAATCGACAAAGAAAAACATGCGCGCCACATTAACAACACACTTCCTCCTCAGCAGCATAAAGATATCATTATCATGTCTAGTACTTTATTTACTGCAAAAACTGAGGTGGACAATGTGAAATGTCAGAGAGTGAGGAGTGTTAGAAGAACCAACCGGAGGTCCTGTCAAGGCACCCTGAGGCTGTAAAGGTTTAGCACCAGCCTACAACCTGTTAACTTCATACAGAGAACCTCCAGCATGAGTGTCATCACACACCACCTCAACTCTACGGTTTTCAACATTTATTCCTCTACAAATCATCCGACTCACACGGGGAAAAGGCAGCGCTGACTGAAAGATTCAGAATTTCTATGTATCAACATCTTTTTGACTTGCAGAACCGCAGACATCAAAACAAGGGAAATAATGAGGTAAGTATGCGAGCAATTTAAGAACATTAAAAGGTATTACTTAAACATTGTGGGGGAATAAGTAAATGATGCGTTTCATTTTCCACAGAAAGATTGTAGCTACTGCCACGAGTTCCCGCAGAGGAAGAAAATGCAGTGCCAGCCAGTCCTGAAATAAGAACAGAGAAATAAAGTAGAGGGAATAATGAGAAATTCTATTTTACCTGGATTATACACCATCCAATGGGTGCATCACGCAATCTCCACAAAACCTGCAGGAAAGAGAGGAGGAAAAGCATAGATAATGACATATCTGTAATATGCTGTTCTGTTAAAACTGATGTAAATCAGTCAATAAAACGAGACATGAGTAAAACTAATCTCTTGATATTCACTCACAGGCCATTAAGCTGTCATTACCAAATGCCAAGTTTTCTTTCTTTTTTGCTTTCTCTTGTCATATTTCACATAGCTGTATGAGTCAATTTCTGGTATAATACAATTCAAATTTGGCATTGAAATTATTCTTTCAGGCCATTCAACTCATGCCATTGCATAGTGACTTATTTAGCTGGATAATCGGTCCAAATAAGGCTTTATTTCCTTAAACAGAACCATTGAAAGAGCTTTTGGATCCTGCCAAGCAACAAACCTCTCGAGACGGTAACATGCGCCCTAATCCACAAATATTTCACCACATTAGAATAGAGATGTATTATTCCGTACACCATGATTCATACATTTGTAAATACAAATAAAAAGTCACAGATGTTTGCTAACCACACGTGTGTGGTGGCTTTCACCATTGGTGCGGGTGCGAGCGTGTCCATCTGTCTTTGGGAGATGGAGGGTTTTCCCCCTAAAAATTCCAACATAACAGTCCCCCAAACTTACATCCGACAGGAGCCGCATGGCCAGCAGCCACATTCGTCACTCTGATCTTGTTTTCGCCTCCTTGCCACTCCACTGCAACTGACATGCGTGCGGTAAAGGGATCTGGCAACAAAAAGGCCTCCATGCAGAGATGTGGGACGTTGCGTTCCCCTGGCCTGCAAGTCATTACCATCATCCATTTTATTTAGTTCCAAAGTGCTGATGGATCTAAAATCCCAAAGTATTTTTGAACCCTATTTTATCTGGACCGGCCCGTAGAGGGGCCGTCGTAATGGCCCTGCTAACGCCAGCACTGCAGCTCATGCGCTCGAGGCATGAGAGGGGCTGAGGGGTGTTTAACATGCTGAATAATGGTGATTTCACACTGCACAACACAGAGAATACTTCAGCTGTGCTGTTACCATAAAGATCAGGTTCCATTTAGTACAGACAGTGAACAACGGTTGAAACCGTATCTGTGTTGGGCCACAGGTTATGTAAATAGTTAACAGCAAGATTCAATGTGTGTTTTGCAGCAAACAGTAGGTGACAGGAAGGCATGAAAACGTTTTCTTTTGTTGAGAGTATGGATAGCGTAGATAGCTGTAACATACAAATAGTTGTAACACACTCAAACTGCTTCCAAAACAGTTTGCGGAGGTGTTAGCAGAGCAAGAAGAGTGAAGCCAAGGCATTTTTGAGTAATTATGTTTCTGCGTCGCAATTCTCAGCCCTATTCTGCCATTTACTTTAATGGCTTCCCTCACAGATTCCTCAGTGTGTACACAGCTGCTAAGAAATACAGTCCTATTTTAATTTTCCTCCATTAAATGTATTGTCCATAAACAAGGCATTGCCTCCTTGGGGATTTTCCAGGAAAGTAATTATCATGAGAACCACCAAAGATGAATTATAGTCCACCATTTTGACTTAATCAAGGCAATTCTACAGCAGAAGATCAGAGAGGAGTTTTCATAAAGCAAATGATGCATACAAAGGTGCTAAAAACAAGATTAGACAAGCTTATTTTTTTCCCATGTTCCCTGTTATGGAACATGAGCCTTCTGAACAGAGTCTGTCACAATTATAGCCAAATACTTGCAGAAGCACATGATGGACAGCTGTGTTTCTTCTTATGTCCTAATAATACAAGCTATTGGAAAGTAACGGGTAAGAAAACAATGGTACAAATGGCAAATTTGGTGCATCTTGTCTCCAAAGGCAAAATAATGCAATAACATTTATCATTAATTAATCATGTCTGCCAGGGCATCACAGAGGGAAATAATGTTTCACACTCTGGAAACTGATGGAAACTCTGAAACTCTGTTTTCCATTTCAGCACTCTATCCATCCAGAGGAAATAAAAAGGAGGAGGCCTGGGAGAGCCATCTCAGAACTGAAACAGCTGGGAGAATAGACCTGACTATGTGTACTTCATTCAGTCATATAGGAGAATTACTGGTGTGACGTGGATAAAACCATATTCAGGGTTTCACATTCACATTCGTCACTGGTTGGAGCTTAAACAACATTCGTATCAATCAATGAGATTTAAGGGTTAGGACTGTTTATTTTTACAGTAACATTGTTACAGAACCAACAAAAGACATTGATTAAATAACCTTTAAGACTAATGCAGGAAGCATACAGCCTGAACTTTGTTGCCGCTCTGAAGTGTATAAAAGAGCCAAGTAGAAGATCAAAGGTAGGAAGCAGCAAGGCGTTGGAAGCTGTGAGTTGCTGAGAAAGCCTGTCACTCATTTGAGTCTAATGAACTCCATGTTTGAAGGAAAACACTACATTGGTAAGCAGGACACAGAGAGTTATCCTCCTGGAGTTACGGGAAACAGGAAATATACAAACAAGGTGAGAAACATAAAAGAATAAACCACAGCCATTATTTTCATGTTCCATATGGATGGACTTAAGTCAGCAGACTTCAGGCCAAGAAATGGATAGACTGAAAAAAAGAGACTTTCCAAAAACAGTGCAACATAAGTAACTAAACCCTAAAAGTGGATAGCAGCTGTGCTCTTGAAATAAAAGAGGCCTGGAACATTATCCACAAGATATGAAGAGATGGGATGATTATGTAAGACATTATTGGTATAAATCTGGAACAAGATGATTTTGTAGATAGAACCACAATGCCTCAGCTCAGCTTGACAGATTCATGTTCCTCTGTTCTTTTCCCTAACTGGGCAACCTAACCCAAAAACTCTCTTCTCTGATAGGACAGAATCCACCATGCTCCATTATGATTGGTGGTTGAGGAGAACCTGACCGACCTATTTGCATGTTTTCCTTGATGGCTAAGGACACATGAAATCTACACATGACTCTTATGATAAAAGTCGAGATTAGACACAGTCACCAAACCAATGTTATAAATGTATAAATTTTCTAATCATATCAGACATTATATTGAGCACAACAGGAAAATAGCAGGCTTTTTTTGGTCTAAATCATGCATCAACTTTAATAATGGTAAAGCTGAATAAATAAATAAAAATATGGAACCTTTCTCCTATTTCCCAGCAGCTATCACATCTATCAAGATATCACATCTATCAAGCACTAAAATGTACTCTGGATAACTGTGTGTTGCTGATACTTCTAGTCTTATAATTTATCACTTCTTTGTTTCCCTTTCATCATAAGTCGTTTTGGATAAAAGCGTCTGCTAAATGCCTAAATGTAAATGTTGGCCACCACATACATCCCCTGAATAAATGTTGGCAGCATAAAAATCCAACTATGTTCCCTCACACATACTTGATTAAATGTTGTCAATTTACACTCATACTGAGTCTTTTAATCCAAAGCCATCCAGGATTTCAGGCTGTCAGCACATGCTACTGTTTGATCGTGTCCCTCAAGTGGAGTGAAGAAAGTGAGGAAACAGGACTTCACTCTCTCTGAACGTCTCCTTTGTAATTCTTAGTCAAAGTACAGGCAGAAATTGACCTGCCATCTGGTTGGCGTTTTAGGCTGCCTCAGTGCGTGACATAACATTGGGTTCCATTATTTGGCGTGTCTTTTGTGTCTGAGTCACAATAGCACTGACAGTTTCTGTCATCCATGGCTTCTAAACCTGTAGTTACATGGGAGCAAGCAGCCACCCACACACACACAGCAACTAATTGGGAAGGAGAGGCCTCAAGACGCACTTACTCTATGTAGCAAACCTCACTCAGTAGCAACGCAGCCAAAGTAGTTGAAAGAGCATGTTTGTCAATTCATCATTGGTGACATCACATGACAAGATGTTTGTGTTTTATATAAAAGGATTCTACTCGCACTAAACAGGTTTAACATACATAAAGTTACAGTAGGTGTAAAGTTTTATTCCTTAAGTGTATCCGGGGTTATGTGCCACAACAGGGTTAAGAGAAAGATAAGGACAGTTGATCTTAGGTGATACCTACTGAATGTTTTCAGTCTGTGTTTATAATTGGCCAATATCTTCTCAGATAGTAGTTCATACATCACCACAGTATAGATCGCTATCTTCAGTTGGTTTTGGCTCATGCAAGCACTCGACTCTTGCTCCCACGCAAAAGTGAGAATGAAAAATAGTGCAGTGACAGTAAATGATTGCACAACATGCACAGGTGTCATCAATCATCCAGAGACAGAGTCTGAGTGAGCGGACTTCCCCAAAGTCTCTGAGAAAAGGTTAGAGATCTCAGAAGACGGGGGGTTCACGCCAAGTACAGTGTTGCAAAGGTAAGTTGTCTGCAGCTGCGGCTGTAACTGAGGCTCACCACCAATGCCATAACCATTACTAGCGTTACTAGCGTGGCTACTAACATTTCCTTATTGGCCACCCAATCACGTTGGTTACAACCAATGTTTCAATTACAACTGCTTCAAAGCATGCAGAAAATGCCCTTGACCATGTTTACTTGTGAGTTACTGAGATAAAACAACAAAAATAACTTGCATTAAAGGAGATTTACATATCTAAGTAATTGAAAAACTCGCTAATTTCTTCCTCTTGGTTACATTGTCAGTATAAATGGCTTGACATGACACGCTAGAAGACAACGCAACATATAGTTGTAATGCACGTTTTGACAGAGTTCTGTCAAAATGCCAACAACATATTATGGAGGCCAATTAACATCCTCTGGAAACAAATTCGTAAAAGTTAAATGCCTGTTAAAAGAGGGGTCTTATGTTTATCGTTCCCCAGATTCATGCCTTAATGTTTATTTTTTTAACCCCGCCCACCAACAGCTCTTCAGAATTTTTTTTGCTGGATGATTTACAAAAAAAATCTCACTGTACACACATTGTTCATAATAATACCACAAAACCTCACAAATCTCTCATTCTTCCCCGGGATGGTTTTTAAGCACTCTTTATAGGCGTATCCTGAGCTGCATATCACACATTCCTTTTTGACACAAGACCAAAGCGGCAAGTTTTGGCTGCGTTCCTGATACCACCAGTAGTAATTGAGCGTACCCTCATCATCAGTGACACCTCCACACTGAACTTCATGAATACTTCTCAAAACACAGCGATGCAGGAATGCTAAACATACAGGCGGTATGAGGCGCGCTGCACCATTTGTCATCCTGACGAACAATGAACATCTGATTAGCCATCAGAAGCTCGTAGCCTCACACTGGCATCAGGTTTCATCGCTGGTTGGAAAATTCAGGAACTAGGTGAAGTGTGAGCTAGAAAAGAAAAGCTCACTAGAATCTACAGTTATACCAATACATGTCTGTAGATGGTCAAACCTGACACATTAGCCTGTTAGCCTGATTTATAGCTCATGTTAACAAAGGGATTAACACAGATATTTCCGGTGCTGGATGCTGATTGGTCAATATGGCGTAAACGTAATCTGTAAAACATGGGTAACAGATGTGACTGTATTGAGTAGTATATTAGTAACACACAGACTACAGCATGCAATGCGACAAGGTGTTGTTTTTTTCAAGGGTAAGGAGTATTGTTTAACACAAAGTGGATTGTTATCAAAAAACTAAAAATAAATGTATCCATACAATCTATTACTAGCCAGTTGACTAAAGGACTTTACATATTTGTAAGACAGACTTGTTCAGATATGGTAATCTGAGGGGAATTCTGTGTTTAGTGTGATAGGAGAATAAAAAAGTCTGGGAGAATTAACAAAAATATGGTATTAATCATTTGTCATCAGACATGGCTGTTGTTGTTCATTCTCCAGACTGACTGATCTGGATGGCTCTGTGGGTGTCTTGAAAGTTTCACTTTAAAAGGACAGATTTTATCTAGAAATATTTCTTCGGTCAGCCTATTCTATGGTCTCTGTATCAGTCACACTAAAATTTATTGTTGTTCTCTGTCTATTCAAACCCTGTGTAATATTTATCAAACAAACTCTTTAGGTCCCAAATCTGACTAAATGTAAAAAAAAAATGATTACACTTTAAAGGTAATTATACATTTAGGTGTTGAGTAACATGAATTAACAACATGTACTTTGGGTTAATTGCATACCATTATGCATACTTCACTGTTATTATACAATGTGAAAAAGTGTTACCAAAAACAAACACTAAAAAACTACAGAAAATACAAAGAATATGGAAACTATTTAATACCATGGAAATGATCACAGCACCATACCTAACACTAAAATTCACAGAATGGCTATGATTAAAATGCATCTTACATATTGCACCAACAAAAACAGTTACCAAAAATTATCAACAAAAAAAATTGCTCAGTTTAAATGCTGATTAATTCAAACATGACATGAACTTACATGATCCTGCATGTACAATTCTCTCTCTTTACTGACTCCTGCAGTTAGAAAATACCTGAGATGAAATTTCATGAAAGCATAGTTGATAAGATACAAAACACAGAATGCAAATACCATGAAAACTTCACATAAAGATGGAAGGTTATTAGATGCAAATACAGTGTTAACTGATGCTAACTTGAAGGTCTAAGAAATATTTAGATCTGTAGTCTATTCTGTGGAAAAGTTTTACGCAAACAAAGGATGCCACCCAGTTCTTGCTAAAATTATTCACAATATGAATAATACAGATCAGTCAAGAATGGACGATATCAGCATGCAATGTTAGCGAATGTGGAAATCAGATTAAACTGTGAATTTATAGCAATAACCAAAACTAGAACTCTCTATGTAACTTTAACATTAAATCTTTTTTCCTGACAGAGTGTCATCAAGGTGTAGCACACAAGAACAAGCTTTTTCTTATAACACTACCTGTTAGGCAACATGGGTTAGTCAGGACCAACACAAATAATCCTAATATAATCCCATTTATAGAACTTTACCATAAATAAACAAGAACTATACAAAACACAACATATACAGAAAAAAACACTTCTCACATTAACATTTTCACAGAATAAGCAAGAAGCCGTTGAACTCAGTGCACCTTTTCCGCGAACTAAGCCAGTGACACAATCTCATTGTAATCTGATAAACCCTTCAGCATCACATAGTGGTGGTTAGGGCACCCGGGTGCATGGCCCTGTGTTTCGGTTTAATGGTCCTATTGTGCATTTAAACTGTTTGTCTGGATTTTGTTTATTTAGACTAGTTAGCTGGTCATGCCTACCTCAAACGATGTGAGCCAGCATACCGGTCAATGCACTTTAGTCAAATACTTGTTTTTAGATTAACTGTGGTCTTTTCAAAATACCAGCTGTGATATTTATCATTTAAAATTATTGTTTAAACTGTTTAATAGTCCGCTTTATATCATAACAGGCTCTTCACTAGGTAGCTTTAGAACTAGTTTATCTGTGAATGAGGGCTATCAAATTTGGTGATGCGGGTGTTGGCCATTGGTGCTGTGTTATCAGTGCCTGTCACACACTGTTTCTAACGTCAATCACTCCAGAAGATGAGCTGTGTCATTACTGTCACCTAGTGGACACTTATGAGACAGGGTTGAGAGGGACACACACGATTTGTGATGGTGCACAAATAAATACAGACCCTGTACTTGGTATGTTTTGCAGAACAAATGGCTGTCTTTACATACCATCAACTGAGTGAGGTGGAATTGTTTTAAACAGTAACAGAGGCATGAGACGGAACAAGTACTGATGGAGGATAAAATATTATTAAGAGACTTGCATGAAACAGGTTTCAATCTGTAATCTACACAAAAAGCAGCATATTGTTCATTATTATTATTCATCTTTTTTTAATTTTATTGCATTGCCACAAACAGGTTCTCAAAATTAATAGCAAAAAGGTTATTTATGTCCCTATAGTGAACCAAATTTAACTGCAAAAATAATTGTTTTCAAACAGGTTTACCTTGTCTGCCATTTCGGCCTGTCCCAAACTCATGCTATTGGTTGAGAAAATGTTGCTGGATTAAGCTGGACAAAACATTGAAACAAAAGCAATGTCTACCGCCAATGTCTTTATCACTGTCATACTTTTTGAAAGGTTGTGGATATAATACAGTATTTCAACATATAAGGACAGTTATTTGTAAAAAAAATTACTCATTTATAATTACGATTGTCTCGTCAAAAAAAAACGTATACAGGGTGAGAATGTCAGAACTGGAGACAACATGTGACCTCTTCAAACTCGTGCCTCATATACGACCTGGACAGCGCCAGTGGAGGGGTTTGTCCACTGCTTCAGAAACGTGCACATATAGTCCATAAAAGCTGATAATGAACCCAATTATGGGCCGGGAACAGCAATAATAGAGTTTTAGTGGGGCAGTAAATTCTTTAATTACCTGTTAACACCCTGTGTCTCTTTGGACAAGTGCAGGAGTTGGGCCCCTGGATCTCTGTACACCAGACGCTGGGGAGAACTTATATGAAGGAAGACTCATCCCTTCCGCCCCGTCACGGTCGACTGTGACAGGGCTACATTCCTTACAATTTACTGAATGAAGAGATTAGTCTGGGCTTCCCATGTGCAGAAGTGCAGGAGGGTGGAACCGCACTCCACAGTGAGGCCCGGCTACCATCAAAAAACGGCCCTCTGCTTGCAAGGTGCACAACCAGATCAGAGAACGATGGGAAAGAACAACGGACATTCTTAAAGAATGATATGATCTTACCTTTCCCCAGGGGGTCTTTTTGAGAAAACGATAAAGATATTTAAGGGGAATAAATATATTTGAGGGGAAAAAAAGATCTGTAACAAAATTTGTGCACCCGCATACTAAATATATCTATTTATCACAGCTGATGTTTGTACAAGCTGGAGCTGCCAAGATTTGTGTATCTACCCCATAGTGATATGGTAGCAGGGTCCCCCCCCGTGTCCCCTACCTGAGATTTAGCGTGAGAGACTGAACCAGGAAGCCATTACTGAAGTGTAAACGCACTCAGCCATCACTGGCTAAACACAAGAGAAACATGTCTCACCACCCAGCCTTAGAGAGCGAGACACACACACAAACACACACACAGTTCAAAGCCATTAAAGATCACTAAACTGTAGGAATCCACACAGGTCTAAGTTTTATAAAGTTTGTGTACACACACACACACTCCATCTTTCCAAGCATTACATAAGCAATGCCGGGCAACCGTGGTGGCGGTTTGGTTCTGATGAGAGACTCCGATTATGTTACATACAGCAGCGGTTTAATGCAGTAATTATGAAATCAGCCATGAGGCTCTTTGTGCGTTTGAGCGATTGTGTATGCATGCGTGTTTGTCAGTAATGACGACCAAGACAGAGTGTGTGTGAGATTTACTGTCATTACTAGAATCAGCAGAATGAATTGTGCTGGATTGTATAAGCGCTGCCCTGTCCGATCTGATGACATGCTGTTTAACAGCAGCTGGCGGCAGGTAACAGGGCATGATTCAATGCAGCCCATGTGCCAAGTACACTGGCACATACATCCAACCAATCATTTCCACAGTGTATACACAGATACAAACACACATACAGAGAGAAAACGCATTAACATAACATGCCGCACTTTTCTCTTACTACAGCCCAAATAATATTTTACACAATAACACAGCTCCCCTTCAAATCGCAATTATTGCTGAACAACAGAATTCATGCAACCCAAAAGAACCGTAACCACTAATGAAATTCAACATCACGCGTGGAAACAAGCACCGTAACTTTATAATTAAAGGGTCAGGATCCTAATTCTGGACACTCTCCAAACCAGCCCATTATGCAGTGGGCTTTTTTTTAATCCAGCAATTTGTCAAAGGATTGAAAAATATTTCAAACTGTCAGTGAAATATTTCATGAGCTCGCTGTATTACAGCAGAGCTGTAAAGTAAGCAGTGTGTTGTCATGAGAAGAGCTTAGCCGGCGTGTACTAAGTAAAATGATGGTTCTTTAAACACACATACAGAGGAAAGCTTGTGTATTAAGACTTGTGTGTAATTGGACCCTTGTGAGTTTGGATGGATGGTACAACAACTCACAATGACAGCACTTCTATTAAAAAAAGTAGCTTATGATAACAGACAACTTTGAAGAAGTACTTTCTCCATTATTATAATTCAAGTAATTATAAAAGTCATTATTTACTCACCCTATTTTTGTTCTACTCTTTCATGACTATGACTAATACTCTTTATTTAATACAATAAAAGGACAAACCAAGGGAGTTCGTACTTTTCCATTTCTTAATTATTTATGACAAAATTGTCATAATTGTTATAAATTTTGAATGTGTGGAAGTGCTATTTAGATTTGAGAACTAAGGTGAACAAAAAAAAGACTAATTTAGCACAGGCATCACAAACCACGTTCACTTTTGAAAATCAACAGCTCCAGTCCCCATCTACTTTCACTGTGAGAAAGAGCAGCTTAGAGATTCTTTTAAGTATTCTATTGAGAGTTCTACAGTAGAAATAAAATCATACAGGCCAGAAATGACTAGGCTAAACAAACAATAACTTCATATAAAGAAATTATTTTTTTTGAATAAACTACCACTTTAGAAGCTACAAAATAAGAACAGTAAAGTAAACATACTGTAACAATATCCAGTGTTCACCATTAACTGGGGTTTGACGTGTGAGTGTGGAGTTTTAAAGACCTGCAATGAAGAAAGAGTGAAAACTCCTCTGAGCTCGTTCTCTGTCTTCTGCAGATGTGGACAATGAACTCTTGACACAGCCAAAGCCACTTTATGTTCAACATATGTGTTTGTTACTGTCTCTGGCAGCCAGGCTGAATATGTGTGCAGAAGATGAGCGTAACAGCAGGATATGTGGCAATCTGGGAGGTTGGCCGTAATGACACACGAGGGACAGATTAGCTTCCTGTCTGTCAGAATTCCATCAGAGAGCAGCTGATTTACAGCCTGCACTGACCAGGCTGTCTGCCCTGTACCCAAAGCAAACACACACACACACTCATTATTTATATAAAGGCTTTAAAGAGAAGGCATGCTGAGATCTTGCCTACTCTAATCTAATCAGTGCCATCTCTGTTAGCATCTCTGAATGTGTGGTTAGTTAAAACGATGATCTCTATATAAATACGGCACGACAGCGCAGTAACCCCTCAGTGACACCCAGCATGCCGAGGCCTGCTGGCCCAGGATGGGAAGAGGAAGACAGACAGATGCATTAAACAACATGTCACCCTCAAACACAACGATTAATCACACTGCAGATTATAAGCACCTTGTGGTGGTCAAGGCCAAAAAGCAGGCAGGACAGGTGATGAAAAAAATGAAAAAAGAATTATTTATTTCAAACTTATACAGGGGCAGATATAACAAACCATATCTAGAAAAAAATATCCATACAAAAAGAAAAAAAAACTTAAGACAGAAGAAATCTTCTATCTTAACTTAAGAAATCTCCCCTGTTAACAAAATAACAAAAACACAAAAGAAAATAAACCATTAAAAAAAACCATGGCTGAGTAGCACTCACTGATTTTTGAACCTCCACCACTAGAAATATCTTTCAGCCTCTACCAAATGCACCAAAAAGGTACATATCAAATAATACTTAAAATAAATCCCTAAATCATAATAATAGTTACAAAAACATACATCTTCGATTTTAAATAACATATCATAATCAACAACCTAAACAAACAATAACTACCATAAACCAACAATCAAAGAAATGAACTAAATAACATAAATGAAAGAATCCCCCTCTGAAACTGGACATGATGGTAAAGTCCAATTTCCTCTGGAACTGCATAAGTTTAAGGCCTGAAGTCCCGCCTCTTCCTTTATTTGCTGAAACATGGAATGCGGCTGTCTGCTCCTGCATAGGGTTTGAAGCACAGTAAATTATTTAAATAATGTATTATTGATGTATTTAACAAATAATTTATTTCTCAAACATTTTAATATTTAGTAAATAATTCGATTTCTAAACATTTTATAGAAAATTAAACATCATCTGGCATGTTTTTCCTTTGTAAATTTGAATGATATCTGTTATGTATTTTTATGCTGTCAGGAGCCAAAAGGCTGTGCAGGTATGCTACAGTTAGCTTTCCTTTTAGAAAATTTTCCCAACAGTAAACCACTCATAGCCATTATTCCTCAGCCAGTCTAAAAGCAATTCTGAGTTCAATCTTTCTGACAGCATGAAACAGATACTTTAAAGATGTCAAGATGCAGAACAAGAAACCACAAGCAAAGAATTACCACTGCAACCGAGCAAGCTGAGAAATCTGAACCATTGAAACATGGCACAGAACAGCCAATGCTGTGCCACTGACTTTACTGTAAACTAATGCTGTGTATTATAAATAAGGATATTTCAATGCAGTAAATATTATTTCTGTTTCTAATTAAAGGACATGTATTTCGTTTTTACATTGTTTGTGAAAGTAAATATTAAAATCCTCATGTAAGTTTACCCCAGTTATGTATAGTTTATGTTGTCAAATTAATATACAATTACTTAAATATAACAAAATGGTTTTAGTAGAATAAAAACACTTCAGGTTTTGATTCGATTCTAGTAAGAAATGATTGGAAATGAGGGACATATATATTTGTACAGACTGTGTTTTTTGTTTGTGTTATGGCATACTGTAAAAAAAGCCTTCTTTAACAATTATATACAGTACAGTATATTGCATGCACAAATATATATACACAATACACACAGTGTATTATACACACTATTCTGTGAACCCAAATGCATTTGCAATCAAATAGATCCAATTTACTGTTCTTACGCTGTACTGTAAATGTCCACATAAAAGCTGTCCAGTCTCTCGCTTCAGACTCCCGTGCATTACACTGACAGAGTATCTTACAAATGAGCTGAAGTGCCGGTGGTCAGCTGTCTGTTCCCTAATGGAAAAGGAGAACAGAGCGACCCTCTCTCTCCACAGTCACCTGAGCTCATTATACTGCAAGCGCAAAGAGGCCAAACAGACACACAGGCTGATGCGAGGAAATGCCAGTGTGATTAATGGGGCCTAAATTGAGCCGTGTATACAGCACCCCCATCCCAGTTAAACCAGTCACTGGCTATCAGCCTCAAACCACCACAGTGTAACCATGAATCACACACACACACCTGCCCACATCAAGCATCACATACATGACGTGGCCGGAACGCAACATGCATAATGAATGCATTTTACATGAGAGACCAAGAAATAAAAAGCACATTTCACAGGATGATTAAAGGACGAATGTTTTTGTTTTCTTTCTGCAAATGAAATGATAGACATATCAAAGGTTGCAGAGTGCCTGTAGCTCATGGGCAGTCTGTGTAAAAGGCTATATAATGCCATGACACAGCCTGTTCACACACATATATCATACATACATAGCGAGAGAGTGTTTCCCAGGGAAACACAGCAAAGTTGAGCGAGTTAGAAAGAGAGTGAGAGAGAGAGAGAGAGAGAGAGAGGCCCCCAGTACCTGCCTATATAGTCTTCTCTCTCCAAATGTTTATTTTGGACCAGACTGGTGGCCAACTGGTTGCAATTGACCCTCTACAGGGACGAGTTAGTGAGCGAACATGAAACTTTTCCTTTTGGGAGCAAGAAGGAGGGGAAAGCCACACACACAGCAAACTCAGACACGCAAGCGCGCATGCAAATGAGAAAGCAGACCCCCACAAACAAAAACACTCACACAAAAATTAAATAAATAAAATAACAGGGAGGAAAAAACAACATTACTATCAAAGAGCCACTACATAATATGTGAACATACAGGACATTATAGTAAACATGGACATTTAATTTATTCTATATTTAATACGCTTCCAAAAAAAGCAAAATCTCATCCTATTTTTTATGTTTATGTATATACTTGTATATAGAAAGCTAAGACGTTATTTTGCTTTCCATCAGAAAGTGTATTATTATAAAAAAGTTTGTTTATTAAAAAAAGTATAAACTTTATAAACTTTTAAAAATAAAGTTAATAAAAAATGTGCAAAACATGGATGTGCGCATGTTTTTGATGTGCAAAACATGGATGTGCGCACACACACACACATAAACCTAGTTACTTTCATGTGTACTGGCAGAGATTTTTTGCCAGCGTGTCATAAGCTGTGATGAAGCGGGTACATAAATTCTACACACAGTAAACGGCATTTAAAGCAGCAGAAACAAAGAAACCTGGAGTATCACATAATTCTGTCACACCTCTAAACTTAGATTAAAAAAAATATATTGGCCAATAATTAAAAAAAAATTGTTAATATTTAACATGTTAAATATATTGCCAATATTGTTAATATTCATATAATTAATATATAATGTATTTTAAAATATAAAATATTTAACATATTTAACTAGTCTTAAAAGCTTTATAGCATTTTCACTGATACTGCTGTATTGAGGTATTAGAGCTTATTAGTTAATCTATTTACATATTCAAGTTAAATGTAAACAGTAAAACAATTATAAAGAATTTAAAACTATGTAATTGCAAGAATGCATTATGTAAGAAATGTAATTATTAAATGTAATTAATTGGATTATTTAGTATTTTTTATTGTGACATTGTTCTGGAGTGGGTAGGGGAAAAAGTGAAAAGAAATTGTTGTCTATCAGCAAAGTGTGTATAATGTGCACTTTTCAATTCTTCTTGCAATATAGCAATATATAAATATAACAAAAATATTAAATAAAATATTAACAAGTTTTTTTTAATTATACAGGCCCTTGTGCTTATATAACCAGTGCATTTTCTTCTGTATTCAGTGTGTTTGAAACCAACATATAAAATCACTGAAATGTTCTTAAAAAAGCATTAGTAACTGAACCCATGACAACTAACCCTACATGTGCCCTACATGGAAATAATTAAACCTAAATACAAATGAAAAATGAACATTAATAGCATTAATAAAGATCTAGTTAAGTAGAAAATACTATGAAGTGTTGCCCAGTTTTAGTGTTTATGTGTGTGATGTGTTTTACAGGGGGTGAGGGGAGTGTTGACTAGAGTTACAGTCTTTGCCCTCAAGCCACAGCTTACGGTCTGAGAGAGCGAGACAGAAAGAGAGACACACAGAGAGTGAGAGACACAGACGCACACACACACAGAGAGAGAGAGAGAGAGAGAGAGAGAGAGACTCAGACATACACACACAGAGAGAGACACAGACACACAGGTAGAGAGAGTCACAGAGGGAGAGACAGAGGGAGAGAAACAGAGAGAGCTACAGGGAGAGAGAGAGACAGAGCGAGCCAATGCCTGGCCCTGTAGACTAAATAAAAGCTCTTAATCCTCATAAACTGCTCCATATGAGCATTACATCCCTGACTCCACACGGGACATCTTGGTGAATGGAATTCATTTTTGGGTTAAAACATTACTGCTCCTCTCCATCAGGGTAATAAGCTGCCTACCCCTCGCTCTGTCCCACCCTGACGACAGAATATGCTTATGATAAAAACTGTAAATGTTGAGGCAGCAAAATGTAGAAGCTGTTTTAAATTTAACAGTAACAAATAACTTAGCAACTGTGATAATGGCCTTGCTGTGATGTAGTTAGTTCACTTAAATCCAATGAGTTTAAATGTGCAACAAAAACACAGATAACACAAAAATCAGCAAAAATGTACAAACACTACAGACAAACGTACACACACTGTACATGACAGACGTACACACACTGTACATGACATTGAAGGTATTCTGTGAATACAACATCTTAGTTCACAAAGAAAGTGATTGTGGGGCATCAGATGCTACTTTGCCAACTACTTTGCTAATATGCTAAGTACTGTAGTTCATTTTTGTCAATTTTGGAGTTCACTAATATCCATCTCTGTTCAGTTTAATTGTACGGAAAAGAGCAAACACCCTGCCAACATTCTGGGTTTAACAGAACGTGGGTTTGGAACAACATGAAATGAGTTAATGATAGATTGCGTTTTATTTTTTGGTGAACTAATCCGTTAAATCCAGAGGTATAAATTATAATGTAAGTATAAGCCAGTTATAAATGCTCTGAATTCACCTAAATGTGAGGCAGCAGGACAGTTAAACTGGTATGTGACTGTAGGGCTGTCATTCATCATATCATTTGTCA